>OMNV01008991.1:5058-85282 GCA_900303265.1 Brotula barbata
ATGGACTACTGCTCTGTTGGTGTTTAAGTATATTGGTCTCAAGTCTCTGCGTCACCTTGATCCCTACGACCCCCCCCCGCCTCCTCAGCAGTACTCGGTCTTCTCTGCTCTGGTTGTCAGCGCTGAGCAAGGCCACCTCTCCTTTACCTCTGATTTACATTTATTTCCCTCGCCAGCTTTTATTTATTGGGCCACTTCGCATTTGGCACATCTCTTAGGGAATCGTAAGCCCTTTGCTGTACCTTGGCATTTAAATGAGCTTCTCTCCCACAAAGCCTCGCTGGCACAGTTAAGACGGCACTTAATATTTTTAGGACAGAATTCACAAAACGTGGAATTATTTATCAAGATGTTTTAGCGTGTCAAGCGGAGACTCTTGTTTTTTTTTGGTTTTTTTTTTTTACTCCACAGGTTTGGCCTAGATGAACGAACACCTGATGGCAGAAATAGCTTTTTTCTCTGTTTTTTTTTTGCTGGGGCTACTTAAACATGTCAGTCAAAAACATTAGCACATCGCTTGATTTGCCCTTGAACTCAAATACATCAGCGGGGACCTCTGATAGCTTCATTGCCTTAAATCCCAGTCACCCTCTAAATCAGGCTATTACTCTTCCACCAACCGCTCACACTTATGTTTTCGCCACCACAGTTCCACCGCAGCCCTTTCTCAGCCATTTAAATATAAAACTATCTTTTTTTTTGTCATTATGGCCTCAAAAAAAGGAGCGCAAATACAGAAATTCAGAACAATCGATGCAGTGTAGGAACGCGGGAATTTATGTTTTATTCTGTCATTTCTCTTGCTGTGCTCTTTTCCTTTTCTTTAAGTGCATATGACATTCATGTAGTCATGCTTATGGTCTATGTGGGAGAATCCCCTGGCTCCATGCTGCCACCCTCCCCCTTTCACATCACCCACTGTGGCACACCAAGAGGAGTGTGAGTGGGGACTAGTGTGGGTGGGTTTAAAAAGGAAGTCATGAATTACCTGTCGGGTGGTGATTTGCCCCGCAGTCTTGAATCCCCCCTGACAGCTGCACTCTGAGACACTGTACGGGTCGGAGCTAGTCGAAGAGCACTTGGAGAGTGAGTCACAGCCCACCACGAATGTGTTGTCCAACGGGAGCTCCTGGATCACGTGGTGTTTCTTTGGGGCGACCGGGGTCTCTGGTTTGATTTGAAATGTAGGCTGAGGGGAGGCCGACTTGTAATGCTTGGCTAAATCTGGGCTGTCGGGTTTGAAGGTGGTCGGTGTCGTGGCCCAGTTGTATTTCCCCATGGTCTGCTCCTCTAGCTCCACAGGGAGATCCAGCGTACCATTAACATGCTCATGGGTGGCATCATCGGGCTTTGACTCATCAATGGTGACAAAGTTCAAGAGGAGGCTCTTGGGGGATCGCTTCTTCCTCTTCTTCTTCTTCTTGATCTGACGGTTCTCTTGGTTGGGTGACACCCACTCGCCGCTCTGCTTGCCCTTTTGTACCACTTTATGCCTCGGGGTCTGCCGGCAGCGCACCAAGGCAGTTACAAATATCACCAAGATGACAGTCATGGTTCCCGCTATGATCGCTATGACGACAATCACATATCCATTGGTTTGCGGTGTTACCTCGCTGTCCCCTATGTTACGATCCAAGGGAGTCTCCATGCTTTTTCTGAGCTGCTCTTGTACGAAGGTGGCGTTTGACACGGTGTCGTTTACAAACAAGTGTATGAGCGCGATAGCGTGTAACGACTCCGGCTGGCCCAGATCTTTGACCTTGACTACCAGCCGATGCAGCCCCTGATCGGCCGCCACAATTTTTTCCTGCAGCGTTATGTTACCCGTCGTTTTGTCAATGGCAAAGAGACCTCGAGAAGAGACCCGAGACGTGATGATGATGCTGCGGAGAATGCTGTACTGCAGCTCAGCGTTCATGCCCGTGTCGTTGTCAATGGCGAACACCCTGGTGACCACGGCTCCTGGGGTTGTGGAGGTCTGAACGAGGTCGTACGAGTAGTTGGAGGAGGGTATGACGAACACCGGTCGATTGTCATTCACGTCAACTACATTGATGGTGACCTTGGCATAGGAAGAGCTCGGAGGCTGCCCTTCATCGACTGCCTTCACCATAAACGTGTAGGAGCTTTGCTGCTCCCTGTCAAAGGTAATATTTGGTTTGATGACACCAGTTTGGGGGTCGATGATGAAATTATCTTTCCCATTCAAAATGGATAGGGTTATGACAGCGTTATCCCCCGCGTCTGCGTCCGTCACCGTGATTAAGCCCACTGTTCCATACAGAGGAAGGTTCTCGGGTACATAGAAGTTGTACTCGGGGTGAGTGAAAGCCGGGCTGTTGTCATTAAGGTCCTGGACAATTAGCCTGACGGTGACATTGCTCTGCAGGGACACAGAGCCATTGTCCCTCGCTATGACAGTGAATGAGTACCTTTCCTGCTTCTCCCTGTCCAGCCGTTTGCCAACCGAGAGGATTCCTGACCGTCTGTCTATGTTAAACCCATCGGGCGCGTCAGGGCCAAGAGTATAAATAATCTCTGCATTATGTCCACTGTCTGCGTCAGTGGCGCTGATTTTTATTAACTGTGTGGACGGGTCATTGTTCTCTGGTATGGAAAGTTGAATTTCAGGCTGGGGAAAGATGGGTGCATTGTCATTCTCATCCTTGATTTTAATTAAAACCATAGCCGAAGTGTTCAAAGGAGGCGTCCCCCTATCCGAGGCCACTATCTTAATTGCATATTCCCGAGTAGTCTCATAATCTAGGGGGGCGGCCGTCTCAAGTAAAAACTGATCATTAAAAACAGGCTTCAACCGGAAAGGAACGTCATGGTCAGTGTAGCAAGCTACTTTGCCGTACAGATCTGCATCCTTGTCGGTAACTGTAATGAGGGCTATTTTGGTGTTGAGAGGAGCATTTTCAGACAGCAGGACAGTCCCATTAACCAGGTTGATTATGTAGCGAGTGTCAATGGAGGGCACATTGTCGTTAACGTCCGTTACATTAACAATCACCGTGGCTCTGGAGGGGGTGGAGCTGCCATCGCTGGCCAGAACGATGAGCTTGTGAACCGGCGTCACCTCCCTGTCCAGCGGCTGCTTCACGGTGATCAGTCCCGTCGAGCCGTCGATGGCAAAATGGCGCTTGGTGGAGGCCGAGATCTGGTTGCTGAAGGCGAAGTGGATCTGTGCGTTGGAACCCAGGTCCGCGTCCGTGGCGTGCAGCTGAACGACTGACGTTCCCGAGGGTGCGTTCTCTGGCACCGTGACCTCCAGCTCGCTGTCCTTGAAGATGGGACGATTGTCATTGACGTCAGAGATGGTGACTTGGAGGATGGCCGTGCTGGACTTTGGAGGGCTGCCACCGTCCTCCACCTTTATCTTCATGACAAAGGTGTCTTTCTGCTCGCGATCGAGGTTCTGCTGAACGATAAGCTGGGGCCACTTGTCACCCTCGGGGGTCTCGATGATGTCCAGGCCAAACTCGCTTACGCTCTGCAGAGACAGGAAAACAACTCGAGTTTAGCGAGTCAGTTGCTCATTATACACGACATGTGACTACATCACACAGCAGAGTTTCACTTTGCTAAGCAACAGAACATTACTGTGTTTTTGGAGGGTGAAGGTGTTTTGAGTGTTGCCCAAAAATGTCTTCACATTTGGAATCCTTTTTAGAATCAGGCTTACACAGTGATGAATGTCAAGTGCAGTGAAACAGTCTAGGAATACCGAGGAGGAGCTGCTGAATCCCGGCAGTAAATTAAAAGCATTAGCTAACCTGCTCATCACTTTGCTTCGGTTATTTGTGTAAATAAAGTCCAACGCCAGAAACACGGTGCACGTCAGTTATGTAATTATTCAAAAATCCGACCCCCCATTCCTCCAAATGAAGTCCTACCTGTGCTCCCCCGACAACAGCCGCTTAAAAGGATTCATTTTATCCTCCTCATTGCTTTCCTTTTACGCACACTAAATGGAAATTTCATTCTACTTTCCTGTCTTATGTCGAGTTGGAATAGAGCAAGACGGACTCACAACATTTCCACCTCATAATGTGAGAGAGACAGCTGAAAAAGGGGACACATTGATAAGCTCCAATTTTAAATATACTCGTAGATTAACAGAGGGGGAGTGAAAATCCTGCATATTAGAAATGCTTTTTGCTCATGAAGGGCTAAATGTAGGCAAAAGTTAAGCCTAAGGAAAATGGAAACAAATGCATGCAAAAGTAATCTCCATGAGCCACTGGAGGAGCTGGCGCTGACTACTCGGAGTAATTGCCTTTCACCCAGAAAACTAGCATTAATATTTTCAATATTGACGCACTATGGTATGGATCTATATATCACTGAAAATGTGAAGAGTGTAGGGGGAAGGACAGGGAATGCACATAAAGAAAGAGAGAAAGAGAGAGAGAGAGAGAGAGAGTGTGTGTAGGGGAGGGGAGGGGGTAAGAGGAACATCAAGTCCATGAATGAGCTGCATGCACATTATGAAACAAAGACGCTCTTTGAAGCTCTTTCAGTCAGAAGCAGTTTCATGGTAAAACAAGAAAAAGCATCCTCTTTAAAGAGATAAGCTTCATGCTGCACATAATGTTGGAGGAGATTACTCTGTCTAGGCACAGCTATCAAATGAGATTAAGATATATACATTCTCCTAAATCAAGGAAGGGTAGGAGGAAACATTTGGACCAAAATTCAGGCACAATGCTTCCTGGTTGATTTTAGCGTTTAGAGTCCCTCTCCTGTCGACACATTGTTGTAGCTGACGGGAGGAAACGTGCTGCAGCAGCATGTAAATTATTGTGTACTCTCAAAAATTGCTTGCGTAGGGACTGTTGTCGACATGTCAGTGATTGACATAACTACTTAATACAGCCAACACTGCAGCACTGATCATTGTGAGGTTATTTTGCGACGCATCAGGCTGCGAAAGGGAAATAGGGATAGGCAAGAATGTGAGATGTACACTTCGGAGTCTGTGCGAAGATGTGAGTGACGCGGTGTTATGGACAAAATGTGCCATTTATGCACACAGCAGCATTATTTCTGTCAGAAATGAAAGGTCCGAGACAACATCCTGGTAGCTTTAATGCTCATCACTTCTCCCTCCACACTGGCCCATTCCTCAATTCTCAGCTGTTTGGATAGTGCGTAGATATCGCACAGCGGCACACAGTATCTGCACACTGATATTTGGCCAAGTGTGATGTTAATAGAAAAATGTTGAATTAGGGAGTGTCAAAGGGAATGCTGCATGATGATTTATGAGCCAGCATTTCTTTTTTGCTTTTGTCTTGGTTTCACAGAATTTTACAACTGACGAGACAGCGCTCTGCGCATTTCAATAAGTTGAAGAGAGCTATCTCTCAGGATGTGCATCCCCCTGAATGCAGAATTAGTCTGGTGGATTGTGATAAGATCTAGGGCAGGCTAAGAAAAGGCCAAATACTCGCATGAATCACTCATTGGAAACCCTACGGCTGAGAGAGAAGGACGAGGCTCCCTAAATGGCTAAGTGTGCACATTATACCACGCTTACTCTCCGTATGTCTGCCTGAGCTCCGATGACATGCAGAGCAGGGCCACGGATCTCTGCAACGACTGGAGAGAGCGATCGGGGCAGTGTGTCGTACCGTATAGAGTACATGGAACGACTGGGTACACAATCTCATCAGAACTGGCTTTTTAAATGAAAATGATGGCGGGACACCGACAAAGGCAGAAATGGCTGATGATGAGGGAAGGATGACACTGAGTCCCCTTCAACAGACATCAAGTGCCTCAGATTATCACTGGATGCATCTTTCAGTCAAGTTGATGACCTTATTAAAAGTCAGAGGAGACTGAGATTGGGCTGTGAATATATCAGGAGGACTCTAGTCACGGTGATGCCCACGGATGAGGCTAACTGGGGAGGCTATTCATCACAAGCCATAACACCTCTTTATAATGCTGATAGATCCTCCCTCACTCCCTCTCTCTCTCTTTCCTCCCTCATTCTCTCTCTCTTTCCCTCGTCTACTTTTGCCCCTGGCCATGATATCATGCATATAATTAAGACAAAAGCTAAGGACTGTTTGTCTCTTTTTGTCAACCCTTAGAGGAGGGTACTGTGTCAAAATGGGATGCTAATGAAAACTGGAAATGCTTGACAGTGAGCTGTTTCCCCAAAAATCCTCTTCACAGCCCATAGGCAGCGCGCGATGCATTAGTCAAATGTCTCTTGTGCTACATCAGAACGGAGCTTGAATAAATTTTGCATCTTCTCGTGCAAACTAGAATCAGTTTAGCAATCGCATAAACGGAGCCTAGACGGATGCACGTCAACCAAAAATGCGTGTTTGTGGAGTGCCATCCACGTGAATCGTAAAATCCGGGTGAATTTCGGAAGCGCCTGAGTAGCTGCGGGCTCGCCGGCATCAAAACAACGACGACAGAATGAAAAGACACACACCTCAAATGTGCCTGACAATGCTAATATTGCCTGCAATTTGGATTATGGTGGTACGTGATGTTGCAAAGCCAGACATGGCTGGAATGAGTAAGTGGGGTAATGGCATGTTTGAACAGCCAAAGATCTGAGAAAGAGAAACAGCAGGGCTTTGATTACGTCTCCAGTTTGGCCTCGGTGGTACCCTGTGAATATGTAAAGTGATAGAATCTGCTTTCATGGGGGATCCTCCTCCATCCATGCATGTGATTGCTTTATCTGACCTTGACCATTTCTTGGGATGACTTCTCCTCACTTCAGGTGACGTAACACACCGCTGCACTACTCCGATGGCAGGATTTCTGCGCGTGATTACCAATCATTATGTGTGCTGCCGGAGTACTGTTTTGGATTAAATTACCCATCCTCCCCTTTTACGCTTCAGAAAAGGACAAATATGAGACAAAAAAAAATACAGTGATGGCGTTGTCTTTTATTTGTTCTGAATAAGTTGACAACTCGGGCGTGCTATAGAGAGTGTGTCTCACTGTGTCAGACAATAGCAGCAATTTCAGCATTGTGCCCCGCACAACACAAGAACTGGGCAAGGCGTCATTCTAAAGGAGCTATGGAGACAAATCTCACAGGACCATACAAAGATAGTCCAACGGTGGCTTAGTGGCTAAGAGCTATTCTAGGAAATGCTTGCACGCTTCTTTCCCGGCTAAACCCATGGATTTCAGCTAAACTTCGGAAATAAAAGATACCAAAGGTTGAAAATATCCGCCGGCCCTTTAATGCGTCTCCCTGTGTTTTAGTTATACGAAACCTGGAACATTAGGAAATGAATCTAAAAGACAATGGAAACATAATGAGAAGAGCTAAATCAAGGGTGCAGCACAAAGGACGCTCGGAGAAGAATTTCCTGCAAAAGATAACATAAGCAGAGCCCAGGTGAGGGCACGAGACAGCTTTATATTACAGAAAGGGCAAAGTAAATGATTGCAGATGATCATTATAATGAGCAGAACATTTGGTTGGTGATTTTCCAGGCATGAACAATTCAGGACATTGCACTGGAGAGGCCTTGGCAGTGGGGAGACTCTTTAAAAATGCAAATTGGTATTCAAGGCAGACACAAATGGCTACAATTGGGTTCAGTCTATCCCAGTGTTGACTTCATCTGAGACACTGAGATGGACTAATGCGCCAACCTTTCCTTATTTATTGTGTTTAGGGTTTCCTCCGGGGTGCTGGCGTCTCTCTCTCTTTAATTACACCTCATTTGTACCAGCTTGTGTCACTTCCCATATTCATCAATCTGCAAAGCCAGTCCAGACTATAAATGAAGAATGCATGATATTATCCTACTTTTCTGGATTTAGGGCAGACTCCATTAGGTGACGGAGAGTTTGTAGCGCGGTTTAATAAAGTATCAATTAGACGATGAAGAAACGCGCCTCTAGTACGAAACGAGGCAACTATTAGAATATTACAGCGCATTCCTCCTCGCTGGCTTTAATCTGCTGTGTTCGCCACATGTCACCTGTTGCTGTAAATTGGACGTACAGAAAACGCCGCGTTGGCACTTTCTACCCAGCCTTCTTTCGTATTACTTATAAAACTTCCCCCTTCTTTACGGTCTTGTTTGGGAATGAAATAAAGCATATAGGAATCATTATGGCTGGTATAAAACATTGTGGGCTATATGCGGTATTCCAGTTTATGAGGAACGGCCGTCAAAATATGCACACGGTGTAGCGCAGCTGCGTATAGAGTATGGAAATTGACTGCAGCGCTTTATTCACGTCGAGGTATAGATGAGAAAATGCAAATCACGCGACGCGAAAACAATATCGGATGGAAATAAACAAGGAATAAAACATAATGGATGCACTTACTGCTTAAAAAAAAAAAAAAAAAAAATAAAGAGTGTCAGTTTACTGGACCTAAACAAAGATGTCCCCTAATTAATGACAGTGGTCGCTGGTTAACCACACGGGCTCGCCAAAACAATCATGTGTAACCATTTGAGTTTACACCGCTGTACTGTGAACAACCCTGTAATTATGTTATAAGCACGTGTGCCAAAATGGTCCAATCAACCTATAAACCCTGCATAGACTCCATCATTATGACATTTCCACCAGCAATATGGACGTACATGGACAATGGGAGAGATGAATTATTGTCCGGCCCATCTGTCCATCTGTGATCAAGAGCATTTGTCATTTTATGGTACATCAATGATAACAGCCCACGTCCAGACAGGTGGCTTGCTGCATGCGTCGCAGCGGGTTAGGATTTTATCAATAACATATTTGTTCTGCTTTTATTGGGGAGTGCATTAGGTTTATTCTATTTTGGCCCGATGCAAATGTTTCTCCAACCTGGTCTCACGCTGGTCTGTATGATATGTTTGCGAACATTCTGTTACTTGACTTTATATAGAAATACTTTCAGGAGCCAACTAACATAACTCCAAATCTGTTCCAGCGTGAGGAGCTTTGGGACGGAATCTATTTTTCCCCTCTTGACCTCACATACAGTACAGCAGATAGTTTGAAAATATAATTTTAAACAGTGATTGTCAGGAATTCAGCCTCTACTAGCCAAATGTTTGGAATGATCTGACCGGGATTAATTCAGAGAAATATTCAGAATGGACGCACAGGGGTGTAACCTGTGTGAACATAGCAGAGTAAGAGTTGGACTGAACCTTTGGGAAACTGCACTCCTGATAAGTACAGCAAAGTACAGCAAACAAAACTGAGTCCACACTGACAAATGTTTGTTTGTACTTTGAGGTTTTGTGTGATATGATATTAAATCCGTCCAATCCTCACCTTCACTAGCTCGTAATGTTGGATTCCATTGATCCCCACGTCAGGGTCGAATGCCGAGGGGACCGGATATCGAGTGTTGATGGCTGTGTTCTCCGGTATGGAGATGTTGATGACGGTGGACTGGAACAGGGGCGCGTTGTCGTTCACGTCCTCGATCAGGAAGCGGATCTTGACCAACCGGAAGATCTCGTCGGGCAGCACGGCCACTTCGATCTCGTAGTAGCAGCGTTTCTCGGCGAACAGCCCCGAACAAAGCTTCTCTCGGTCGATCCTGTGATTGTTGGTAAAGATCTCCCCCGTGTTGGCCTCCACCCTCACCAAAGGCACGTCCCCTGTCTTGTACACAGGCTTGAACTGCAGCGGCGAGGACAGCCTGATGTTTGGGTCAAGGTTGAGGTCCAGGTCCCGGCGCAGGTTCCCGATGCGGACATTCTCCGGCTGCTCCTCCTTTATGGTGTAGTCTCTCTCCTGGGCCCAGCATAGCAAGACCAGGCAGGTGAGCACGAGCACCAGAACATGAGCCTGACTTGCCAAGTCCATACTCAAGAGTAGGCGGGAGCTTCACGTCTACGGCAGCAACTCTGTCACAACAGGTGGAGAGAGAGGGAAGACAGATAAAAAGAGAGAAGAGACGATGTCAGCGCCGAGTACTACACCTGGTTCACATCCTGCTCTAATTTGTGTTAATGTCTCACAGATATTTTCCAACGTGACCTTTTTATCTTAGCTGGTTCTGAACCCACATCCTTCCCTAAGTCTTTGAAAGCGAATTAATGGCAGTTTTAAACAATTAACCTTTGACGGCATCCATTGCGCAGGCAGACGGGTCAAGATTAGCAGTTCATGTATTCCATCAATCCATTTCATCACCGGAATGAATCTTTTAATATTTATACGAGTTGCAGCGTGGTAAAACTCAATGTAGCAATCAAATCATTTGCTTTGAAAGCTCACCACCAAAACACACAACAAAGGTAAAACACAGCGAAACCTTGACAATGGGTGTGTGTGTGTGTGTGTGTGTCGGCGTGGTGCAGTGGAGTCTTTATAAACAGCACCTCAGATCCAAACTTCAGCAGCAGAGCGGAGCCTTAGGCTCTAATGTTTCTATGCATGAGCACACACACATTTACAGTTGTACCGCTTGACAGCAGCTATTAATGGTGAGCCTCATTTACTCTGAATGTAAACAAGTGAGCTCTCAAATATTTTATGAATGCCATGTGTGTAAACATACACAGTGTGATAAGAGAGCTCTGTTCAGAGGCACAGGGAAACAGCGAAAGTATCTATTGTGAACGCTGCCATCAGTCACATATCTTCATCACAGACTGACACATCTCTCCACATCAGACCACGTCACGTCTACTGATTACTCACAGTCTACGTTACAACCATACACACACACAGAAAGACGTCTATTTATACGTCGTCTTACGTAGAATACCAATTTACTTCATGCTGTAGTTCCACAAAAATCTTAAACTCTTTTATGAGTGCAAAAGCTTGCCAAAGGGCAAAAACCCCATTTGCCAAAACCCAAGTAGGTCAGAGGAAGACGATGAAGGAGTCACATTGAGCGGCGCCTTGCTAACTTGTCTTTGTCTCAGAGAGTGGCTGAGTGTGACTGCATGACTTTTGATATGACAGTCAGAGATCACTATGTTCTTAATGTGAAATGATGGTTTATGGGTAAACCCACGCATAAAGCACATCTATTTCCCTTCTTGGAATAATAATAATAATACTACTAATAATAATACATAAGGGGCCCCCCATGGGCTTTCTACCTCAATATTTTCAAGGATAATATAATTTCATTGCCCATATTGCACCTGGTGTTTAGGTCTGCCAACCCCCTGAGTGTTTATTAACCACATATGGTTCTCCTGAAGATATTGGTTTGCATTCATAAAGCAGCTGACTTCAAATCAAACGTCCATTTCCTTCCACGTGTGGCAAAAAAAACTGAAAAAAAAAAATGATGGCAGCCATCACACAAACGATGTACAGCTGGCTCTGAAAATGCACTCATACCTGGACTAACAGGGGAGCACAATTGCCTCTTTGGGAATGGCAATATTTTCTACATGATGAAATTTCCATCTATTTACAGTGCAGACTCAAACAAAAGGTAAGACTACCTAAACTGCACTACAGGGGTCCTCTAAATTGGCAAAGCACCAGCAGTCATGGAATCATAGAATGGAAGTTCTTTCTCTTTGCTGACAAAGGGGAATTGATTAAAAATAAGAATTTAATTAAGCTGGGTTTGATTTATCAACAATTGCAGGGCATCGTGCAGCCTGTAAGAACTGATTCCTTTTCACACATATCATAAAGTAGCCACATGAGACTCATTAAAGAACAGTTGGGCAGGAAAAATACATGGCTGACATCGATCGTGGTGAGGCCTGTTCAGTCAAAGCGTACAGCACATGCGGCGTTGTACTGTCACGTCAAAATATCACCGAGATACGAGCATGTATAGCTCAGGCTGGCTTCACTTTGAAGTCTGCATCTTCCTGAGAGCGAGCAGCAATTGCGTTGCTGTGATGATCGCGAGGCTGAGCTCACGCGACGCATAATGAAGTTTAAATTACATCCTCAAATGGGGATGCCATTCGATGAAGTGCGAAAAAGATCAAAGCGTCATCTTGATTTCCTCTCGCTACTGACAAGGATGAAGGGGCGTCGTGTGTTTTTGACTTGCCGTAACAACGGTAACAACAGACGCGACAACGCTGGTGTAATGTTAGAAAATGACTGAATAAATGAAGGTATTTCTCTCCTCGCGTCGGGCTGGAATTTTAAAAGTTCCACATTTCAAAGGCACAACTCATCACAGCCAACTATCCACTCCGCCTGCATGCCGTCTCCACGTGTCACTTGACATCCATTTGCATGTCTTTTCACCGGTCAAATCTCCTCATAAACTCGTCCACAGCGGATAAGCTAAGTGAGACCAGGAACCATGCAGGGTTGGGAGGGGAGGATGGGGGTAAAGAGCCAGAAAAAAGAGGGATGGAGAGAGAAATGCAGGGTGTCAGTCAGAGTGTCTCCTTTGCTTACATTTCACGAGTCTCCTGAAATGCTATTTTGAGCCCCAGACAGCAGGTTGAATCCAGTAGGCAAACTCAAGCCTCCCTCTTGGGAAACAACGCCGAGTGAAGAGGAGCAGCCGGGCCAGGATCACTTTACATGACAGCATGATGGACAGGCCTTCCTGGTGTTTGCATCCTCTGAAGGTGGCAGCGAGAGGGGAGAAGTGCAGCTACTGACACTTCAACACACTCACAGCCCAAAGAAACCCTCAACTGGAAACTTTAAGAGTGTTTAGACAGAAGCTGGGACAGTCCTTTAACTGTCAAAGTCGGCTTTTCAACACTATTGCAGCCATTAACATTTCCTCTACACCCAAAGATATTTTTAAATGGGCTCCCTGGCAGCAGTAACACGTTTGATCGTCTCTGTCTTATTCTCTTTTAACAGCTCTAAAGATCATTGACAGTCTGACAGGCCAGGTTTCCCTTCAGATCCGTCAGTGCAACCTGTTTCCTTACACTCGCTACGTTTACACGCACTCAACACTCCTCACTGCCAATCGCGTTCTCAGATTTGTATGCAATTGGCCTCAGAATACATCAGTGGCTTGCCTTCAATATAAAAATATATACACGTAAGTATAAACAAAGTGGTGAAATGCACGCACATGTACCGACTGAGGGGGATTTAAAGTTGTTTCTCTTGGGGAAACTTCAACGGTGACATATCAGCAAAGCTGTTCTGGAAAGTGTGAAAGTGCAGGGAAATGATGGTAAAATGATGTTCCACATAAACGCTCACAATGACAGTGCTAATTAACCAATACTGAGGAAAGTTCTGTTTCATATTCCAATATTTTCTATTTGTCAAAAAGAATTTCAGACACACAATTAGCAGGATGGAACTGCTCCGACTTTTCAGAGTCTGCCAGTGTGAATTCATCACCTTGTGACTCCAGCTATGATGAAATTTCCTAATTGTTCTGCTGCACAAAAGTTGTTGAACTTGAATAAATCAATTAGGTAAAGCTAATATTTTTTTTAACCTCCTGCATTAGCAAAACGCAAAACCAATTTACAATGGTGTAATTGTGGTCCTCAAGAGGGCGGTCCATACATGAACGCATGATATTAAATATGACATTCATGTGTTCATTCATTTTGGTTTAGATTGATGTCATTGTTGACTAAAATGGAGAACAGGTGAAGCATTAAAATTAAATTAAATGGACGACTCTGTGACAAATGCTTATTTACGGACAAGTAAATGAAATGAATTTACAAAAATATTTTTTAAAGTATAACGTATAGATGACAGATATGTGACATAAGAAATAAATGGTAAATAATAAATGAAAGGGCTTTCAACAGAATTCCCCGTGACAACGTATTAATCCACATTGTCCCCATATTTCACCGTGGCCATATTTCAGGATCAGATTGTGTTATACGCTCTGTCATATATCTGAAACAGTTATTCATAATGACAAATTCAGCACGGCTGCAGTCAAATCCAATACATCATCCTTCATGTGAAGTGAAAACTACAATGCAACTGCTGTAAGTTGGCGTCCATCAGAAAACAATGTTAAAGAAGGATGTTCAGCTAATGCTTGGCACAGATGCTGGATCATCTAATCGTGGATCTTTAGTTTTAGACAGACGACGTCTGACCGTACAAATCAACCAAACGCTGGAAGATGAAGCAGGAAAGGGCAACAGATGAGTTCATGGATCATTATAAGAAGAACCCGGAGTATTTCCACACCACTATCTGATCCAGAGAAGCCATAATTTACTGAAGTTCATCCCAAACACACGAAGATGACACTCCAGTGTGCGTCATGTCAGCATGTTGGAAACTGTGATTTGTGCGTCCTGGTGGATTTGAAATGTAGAAAATAGTTATACTGTAATTTCACAGCAGATTCCGTCCTGGTGTTTCTTTCCTCAGACTACAGAGCTCTAAATGTATGCTGCTCACCGTGGGAAGGCTCACTTTACCGTTTGATCTAATTTAGCAGCGTATATGAAAAGACGTCCAGCTGTAATGTGTTTTTTACAGGTTGGACACAGACACAACGTAAAGGAGGCTGAACGTCCAACTGGGTCGGGCCCGACGGGACGGTGATAAATGTCTTATTGTTCCATTGATTGGGAGTGTAAACAGTCTGACCGGCCCTGAGCTCCGGCAGAGACGGACCGCCGCACCGGGAACGCGCTGCCCGCCGCCGCGCAACGACGCACCGAGCCCCGGTGTGGCCACCACGCCGAAAAGTCCCTCAAGTAGGCCTATCTGAGACGGGCTGAGAGCAAACTACGCCCCGAACCGAGGCGCAGTTTGGAGCCTTCGCGACGCATCTTGGAATTTGGATAAATTCTATCTCCATCAGGTGCACGGTGGGAATAACGGGGAGCGTTTATCCGGGAACAGCCACGGAACACCGTCACGGCACTCCGCTCTCTCCAAGTGCCTTGAAGATGATGGTTAGGGGGTTTTTTTTGGCACAGCGCGCAGCGATTGTAAATAAAACGAAGGTCCCCGCCAGTGTTTGGGACGTGGATTGGATTTAATCCGGAGGCTCCCAACGCGCTCACATCGCGCGTACGTACATGACACACGTCCGGAGACCACCCGTTGCTTAAAATGAAATTAAAGCCATTCGTTCTGAAGAGAAAGGTCGTGACTGAGTGCAAGGCTTACCTTCTCCGTCGAACCGGATGGGGAAAATCAATCGCGACTCCCGTCACGTAGAGTCATCGGTGATTTAGGAAAAAAGAAGAAGAAGAAGTGCCACGGATTACGCTGAAGTGGAGAGAAGAGAAGAGAGGATCCTCATTAGAGGCGGCAGCAAAATGTTATCCACTACAAAAACTTATCCATGTGCTGCAAAAACTGCGGTCCTCTTGTAGAAGGCAGGGGGGGACAAAAAATGAAGAATAAAATCACAGACAGCGATCAACTTTGTTTGGAGAGGACGCTGTAATCCTCGGTGGATGTGTCGGGTTCCCACGGACGGAGAGACGCATGGATCCCAGCGTGTTTCGCCTCAACTAAGTCACTCTGCCGTACGTTTGCCTCGCGTTAATTTCCCCTAAAGCGGCACCGAACTTACACGTGTGCGTCTGCGCTCCGTCACCCGCGCGTAAAAACTTCAATCCAAAACCGCAACGGCAACAACCAAAAAAATAAAAATAAAAAAATAAAATAAAATAAAAAAATGCACCTTGGACGGAGAGCTGGAGACGAGAGCTAATTTATTGAAGTCGCCACTTGTTTGGGCTGACTCGAGGTTGCACAGGCTCCGGTAAAGGACTGTGGACGGCGAGGGCGCATCGTCCCCCACCCCCCCAGTGGAGTTGGATCAAAGTGAGCCTCAGTGCAGCATCACTTACAGGAGCCGGGATAGGCGCTTCACCGTATCTGTCTGCTAAGCTGTAGATGTCTCAGTAGTATTGTATGAACTCAGTTCCTCAACACAGCCCACCTCTCCTTCTCTCCCTCTCTCTCTCTCTCTTCCTCCGACTGACATCACCGCGGAGGGAGGAGTCAGAGCCTCAGATTTAAGAGCCCCGGTCTTCTTAAAGCCGCACTGCGTTCGAGAGATGCTTTGCACTGAGATGTAGGTGGACGTCTGTGCGTGTGTGTGAGTGTGTGTGTGTGTGTGTGTGTGTGTGTGAGAACCACAGATGCTGTTTGCAGTAGCCACCCTGCTGCATCCGCCTGAGAGGATGAGGGGGGGCACTGTTCACTCTTCTAATGAGACTTGTTTCTGCTTTTCATTTCCAGTGGAGGCCTCTGTTTAACGCTCCACTCTCAGAGCGTCAGACCTTCAAGAGTGTCAAACAGGCAACGGCATAGGAACCAGAGGAGAAATTATCCCGATAATGGCTCTGTTCACAGTTTCCATAGTTTCCGTGTTCTGTATAAATAAGCAATTCCTAGGGGAACCTGTGTGAGTTTGAGGGTTTTTTTTTTATCTGTCGTGTGTCATCACCTCAACGTGAGCTGCAGCAGGAGATCTGATTAAACGAATGGAAATAAGAGGACAAAGTTATTCTGCTCTGACTTGTGTACAAACTAACAGGATTACTGCACGTCGTTTGTTGCCTTGTTCCACCTCACCTCTGTCATGTCTGCATCAACCGCGTGAAGATTGTTCCGTTTTTAAGCACAGCAAATTACTGACACTTAATTAACACTCGTAGCCCTAGGCAAACATACAACGCAACGATAATGGAATCAAAATTGACATGCTATTATCTGAAACACGTGGAAACCACGCGCTCATCCCCCAAGAATAAGAGTTAAAAAGTCAAATTATCCCTCACGGTGGGTGGATGTGGTTAATTGATGCCTGTGTGAAAATGCTGTGGATTTCCTCTCAGGTGACTCTGGTGATTCTGAACTCATTGCCACGTGACTACGGAGTCTCTCATGTAGCTCAAAATCACCCACGGAGGTCCAATGCAAGAATTCCCAACCCAGTAGAAGCCATGAGGACACAACAATCAAAACGACAACACAAATCCAGCCACTAATGACATCTTAACGCCGTACATTTCATAAACGGGACCACTGAATCTGCACATATCAGAGTGTGTGATCATGGAAATCATGGAATAATGTTTATTAATAATGTTAAAAACGCACGTTTTGATGTATTTTGGATGCTAAAGCCTGTTAAAAATAGAATATCAACAAATCTGGTTTCAGCTTCAGGGCCTGCAGACATCAGTGCGACACATCGATTCGTTCAAAGATCGCCAATCACAACGGGTCCAGCGATCGGATCCCTTCATTAACGTTGGCTGTGCTAAATTGAATGGGTCCTCAAGTCCCCAAATAGCTTAAGTAGACTCTAACTGGTGCTTTTATGGGAGGACATAAAGGGTTATGGTCATACAAAGGTCACCATCATCACTGCCCCCACCTCCGTGTTACCGCTGATTACTCTTGTCCCTTTGACATTACCGCTCACAACAAATGGCTGTAACTTTGCATTTTAACAAGTTTAGCCCCGGGCAAGGTTTCATAAACAGCAGTCTTCACCTGTGCACCATGTCCCTCCCCCTTATTTCCTGTCACAGGTCCTGTCACACCTCTACTCCCTGAAGACAAAAGGCTGGCGAGCGGGTCACATGATGCCTCCCCAAAGCCCACCGCTGTGAGATAGCCGGGCCATCTCTGAGAAGAATTGATCTCTATTAGCCAATTATGTTGTGTGTTTTCTTAATTATACGGTTTGTCACTGATGGATTTCTTAAAGACTTGTTTAAGGAATGCAAATCCGAAAGCCTTACAGCAATATTATAAGGCAGAAGACCCATAATTCCTCATGCATAATGCAGATGGCTATTTTGCCACTCTAAAATTGTTGAACTTTAAGAGGCGAGGTTTGCATTTGGAATATGCAGCGTAATTTGCCCTTAAACCAAATCAACGCAAAGGGTTAAATTTAAGGGATTAACGGGTGGATTGTACTAATTCATGAACATTGCGCACAGATTGTGAATGTACAAATTGTCTGAAGCTTGTGAAGAATCCCACAGGCTACTTCTTTTCTGCGTGATTAGACATGCTTAAGAAAATCCTCCGTCGTTTGGCACCAACGCTGATTTTAGTCACGTTGGCATTATTGCCTCTGAATCACTAAATTTCCTGTTTTTACAGTTGTATTGAAAACTTAAAGCTCTCAGTTGAGTTAGGAGGAGTTTGCACGTTTGCAGCTTTACACATCAGCGGCCGAACGACGGACACAGATTAGGGAAGGTTTGCTGTAAATTTACAACAAAACAGCATAAAACAGATAACACAGCAAAGTTTGCTTTCGTTTTCCCCCCCATATGAAATCAGATCAACGTCATCCACACTAATATTTTTCTGGCACTGCTCTGCCACGTTGGTACTTTGTTGAATTTGCCTCATGGCACCGTGTGAGGAGAGGCACACCTGTGGTCGAGTCTTTGACAATCACTCACTGATAGGTTGGCAGAAAATGACAGTTTTACGCGGCACAGCTAGGGCACGACATTGAGTAACACTCACATTAATATCAATCTCTTCTTACGATTTTTCGGAGTATTCATACACAGAATGAAGGATATTCTGAAGGTAAGATTAAGATGTGACGCACATCAGATTCTCTCACCGCCGACGGCCTCCATTGATGAAGTCACTGCTCAGGTCACATGAGCCGATCAAATGATTAAAACCACAACGCACTCAGTTAGTTAAAAAAACAAGAAGAATGTCAACATAAGAAACCTGGAGTGTGTGTCCGATGTTAGGTGCGTAATCCTGGTCATTCATTCACATCCTTAATCCCATGATCTCTCCATGGAGATTGCGAAATCGTCTCTTGAATGGCAGTCTTCATGCATCATCATCAGCCTCTCCTCACCCATCATAGTTCTCCAACATGTTATTCTTTAAAAAAAATAAAATAAAATTAAGCAAATAGATGTTTTTCACAGTAATATAAATATATACTTGTATATATGTAGATTTTGTTACAGACAGACAGATGTGGGACTAAAGACTTCCTGAGTTTATCCATGGAGCAGGATAGACTCTAATTAAGCTCTAAAAGAAGAAAGGAAACTTAAGCCAAGTTTTAAGCTAATTAACAACTTATCACAGTATGTAAGCACAAACATCTACATGATACTGAGAGACAGATTACATCAATCAACAGGAGGAAGAATGGAGATGAAGCTGTGAATAAATGATGTTTGTACCAATTCTCCATTACTCATACAATATTGTCTTTTATCATAAGAGGTTAGTTTTCATTTTTATTTCAGATGAAGTGTCTAACTGCTGCCTACTCACTCGCCGATACGCCAGGGGGCTCCAAAATACCAAAACTCTGTGGCCCCTCTCCCGGCACTGACTACGGGTTTGTCGCGGCACACTGGTCTACATAAACAGAGCCCCTGATCAATGCTCGCTGCTGCCCCCCCCCCTCCGACACCATGAATTGTAAAAGCGATAAATGGAGGAAAGGGACGTCTGACTAATAAAGCTCATCACAAAAGCACAGCCAGACGTGCGAACAGGTAATGGAAAGGGTCGCAGCCAAAGTGTACAGTCGCCCTCCAAGTATAATTGGAAAATTATAGATTATTTACTGAACATTCTCTATTCGCTGACATTCCCCCTCCTTTGTATAATCCGTTCTTTGAATCCTCATCAGATGTCCAAAGTGACCGACCGCGGATCAGCGCTTTCCCTGCAGATTTTTGTATATTTCAACATTTAAACCCAACTGTTGCAGCCTAAAAAAGGAGAAGCACGTCAATCAACACCGAGCAGGGCAAACACATCCAGAGAATATTCGGTTGAGATGCAGCAGAGATTGTTAAAGAGTAGGAGATGTCTTGACAAAAGTTTTTTTTTTTTTTCCCCTCTTCCGTACAGGCTGGGTGTGTATCCATGGCAACTTTCAAGAACCACCAAGGTTTACCACAATGAGTTGAAAGTACTGTACCTCTTTGCTTCATTTCTTTCTCTCACACTGAAGGATCTCTGGAGAAAGAAAAAGAAAGATTGGAAGGAGATGGAGTGGACAGAGAGCGGACAATCCAATATTTACTTTTACCTTATTGGCGACAGTGGTAGAATTTCTGAGAAACCTGAGAAAGACTCCGAACTGAACAATATTTGACCTTTCCCGTACCTTGTGAATATGCAGCACGCACGGCACCGATTTGATTCCGACCTGTGGACACCGGGAAGGAAAAAGAGCCTTCAGTGAAGATGATTACTGCTCGTCACACGTCTGCAGACAACAGAGGGAAAAATCAAAGTGATGAGAGGGCCACCAGATCTGAACGGTGTGGAGATTGCTGAATATTCACACATCTGTTATAGGATGATTCACAATACACTGCTAGGTCTAATCATCACAGGAGGAAATGGTCAGGTCTGATGTTTGATGTTAACTTCACACGCATGCACACACAAATTTCATGCAGATCATGCATTTGTTTCAAAAGGTGATTGTGAAGGTGATTGTAACAATGAATGATATGCAGGGGCAATGACATCATCATCTCTGTCCTGCAGAGATATTCACAGTGCCTCTGTTGTAATGGAGCAAACAAACAAACAAAGACACAGTGCATCTAAAATGTATCAAAATAAATGGAAAATACATTTTCATGCAGCCATAAAATCTATACTTTAAAAAATATGTACCGTTCAACCCGGACGTTTTGTTTTTCGATAGTGGAGAAAATACACAAAAACAGAATTTCCCCCTTTTGTATTTCATATTCAGATATTTGAAACATATATTTTCTGCTCAAGTTATGAAATCTGCACCTGTTAAGCTGCAACCATCTTTGTCGGCTGTCCTGTTTATTATTTAAGCTCCACATCGCCCCCTGGTGGATTCAAATCTCCACATTAACATTAAAAACACGCACATATGCGAGCAAACGACCTGCATAGCTCGCAAGAATCAAGCTGGCAGTGTTGTTTACTTTGCAAACTTTATTGTGGTGTACACCAGGGGTTTCCAACCTGTTTTGGCCCCTGGACCTCCTGTCTCACCCTGAAGTAACCTGGGGACCTCCGATGTCTGGGCGAGGACAGCGGCTGAGATGAGTTTTAGGTTTCTGTCCGTTCCTGGGAGTCAGGTATACATCAGGTGGGCCAGTTCAAAAATATCAATTGTACAAGTAAAAACAATAAAACATTCTCACTGCTCCTGGCATTAAAGTGACATTTTAAATTTATGGCAGACCACCAGTTGAAAACCCCTGGTATACACAACACAAGGATGAACTCAGCAAAACTCCAACAATTGAACTGAGGTTAACTGAACAATGAATAAAAAGAAAAACAGCAGAAATTGTTGTAAAGGATCTTATATATCAAGGAGTCCTTGGAGTAAAATCCTTACTAATGCCATCTTCCACATGTTGGATTTCAGTGATATAACATTATTTTCTCGGTGACAACTTGCATTTAGTGTCACATACAGTACGGTGCCAACTCGTGTCGGGCTAAACTTGTCATACTAAATAATGTTGGCTTTGATTAGCAAAGTGCTGGACCTGACATTTCAGGTACCTCAGCAAATGTTCTGCTGTTGCTGTAATGAAACAGCAGCTCATTGATTTCAAACAGCAGGCCTCCAAACAGCCACCGTGAAAGCCTGCCAGTGATGTGCCATCACAGGAAGTTTGAACCGGGACACGGCTGAACGAGGCAGAATTTATCATTTACACGGAGTGACGTTTATTTACAGCGCTCAAATTAGGGCACGGGCAGAATTCTTTACAGCATTTATTGGCAGTTATGGGACGTTCCTCCTCCAGTCATTCTGCTAAGAAAATTAATATCTGTGTGTGTGTGTGTGTGTGTGTGTACAGGGCCACTGTAGGTACAAATATAATAAAATTTGCGGAGCCAAGTTCTCTGCGATTATACAGATGCAAATTTAAAGAAAGAGAATAAACACTTCAGAGATTATAAGTGGGCAAATTTGTGACAAAAAATAATGCCATTCACACACACACACACACACACACACGCCACTGAAAGCACGCACATACTACTAAAAACATGCACAAACAGATCGCACATACGTGTGTATAACCTCTCACATTGACTATGTGGATCCATACACACATGCGCAACCTCTCACATAGATATAATCGCACATACACACTTGTATAACCTCCGACATTCACTATGACCACCCATACACACGTGTATAACCTCTGACATATATATGATTGCACATACTCACGTTTAACCTCTCTCATGTACAGTATATGATTGTGCATACACAAAGGGACATGGTTATTTCATTGTGTTTGTGCATGCTATGTGTGTGTGTGTAAATGGAACAATTTCTCCTTGCAAATTTTGACTTTATAATCTCTATAATCTTTTTCTTTCAAGCTAGTGGCCCTCATAAGCTGTTATAGTGTGTATTGCACTACAGTATTGAAATATGTGATTGATAGATAGGCAGACAGACAGACAATATAACAATATGATATAATATACATCTACAGTATATACACACATACATACTTATATACATACATACACTCCTGAGTCTATTGGTGGAGCAGAGAAGGGACAGCAGCCTGTCACTGAACAAACTCTGCCTGTCGAAGGAGGTATGCAGAGGGTGGTGGACATTGTCCAGGATGGACATCACCTTGTCCAGGATCCTTCTCTCTGCTACTGTCACATGGGACTCTAGTCTTGCTGCTGCTTCCTCAGCACACGACAGCATAGAACAGGACACTGGACACACAGTGTCACACAGACAGATAGAACATCAGCAGCAGCTTTTTACAGATGTTAAAGGACCCCAGCCTCCTCAGGAAATAGAGCCGTCCCTGCCCCTCCTTCTGTAAAGTGTCCATGTTGGCTGTCCAGTCCAGTCTCTCATCCAGCTGCAGCCCCAGGTATTTGTATTCGTATATCACAGCAATAATAGCATTTAGAAGCCTTGAACAGATTATGTTGAATTTTCAATGGTTCTGCCATGACTGTATTAGACCGCTTACTGTAGTGGTCTGGCAAACAAACAAGCGACCACTTATGTGTGTATTTGTTGTGTTTAAATTGAACAACAGCTCATAAACCTATTAGACCGAGGCCAAACAATAGTGTGTTTATGTTAATACAGGCCCGAGAAAAATATAAATAGGGTAACATTGGAGTGTGTTATCATACAACACCTTTAAATGTACAATCAACGATGTCAGTTAATCACTTCTAAAAGTGTTGTTTACCGTACGCGACATACACAAATCTATATGCTGACATGCTCTTCTACTAATGATGCTGACAAATAAAATGTGCCTTCTTATGAGGAAGATTATTCATTAATTCATGAACAATAAATGCAGTAAATTCATTGGTAATGATATTCATGTACTGCAGTTATGCTCTGTTTGCGTACGCGTAGCATCTGCTGTCTGTGAAGCTACATAGTGACTTTTATCTGCCATTTCCTCCCTCCTAAAATAAATTTAAAAAAAACGACATATGGTTAAACATTTGCTCGGTGCGTTCAGAAATATCAGTGTGATAGCATTTTGTTTCGGAGGTGAATGCATATAACCTAAAACCGCATGAGTGCCGCTTTGTGGGAAAGCTTTGTTAAGCTCTCTCAAGATGTAACTGACTGTTAAAACAGCCTTTGTGTGTTGTTTTATGAAGGCGATTGTGCACGCTGCGATGATGTTTCCTTCCATCTGTCTACTGTGAAACCGAGCCCGGGGCAACACTGTCAGAAGAGAACGCTCTGCTTGGCTGCATACTGTACATTTAGTCGAATAAAGTTCCACCCGCAATTCATGTGTGTTTGTTGATTTCGTTGGTGTCATTCACGTCTTCGTCGTACGTGTGATCATGAAAAACATTTAGGAGACAATCGGTGCTGTTCCGATTCTGAAAGCAAAAATGGCAGGATATGAATTTTACCAATTTAAAGGTCTCCATAGACGCCTAACACGGCCATGCCACACTTGTTTAACACAGTGTCTCCGTCTGGATAGGTTTGTCACTGTGTTTGCCTTTGAGTGCTGAAGGTCACCGAATTGATTTCAAATAAAGTTTTATGTGGAGAAGATTTCAATCTTAATGACAAGCCTTTGTGAGGTCAGGAACTCGACTGGCCCTGGTGGCAACAAAAGCAAGAGGAAAATAAATTGCACGGAAGGGACTTAAGGCTGGGAAGGACTTTAAATCAATCATCGTCTTTGAATCGGCAGGGTTTTTTTACCACGTTGACAATTTCATGCCACTATTACCTTTTCATATGGCAAAGGAGAAACTAGCCAATGTCACCGGAACTCATAAGATCAATACGCAGACATGTCTCCTTCAGCCAGGACTTTTTTTTTTTTTTTGGGGGGGGTGTGACAGGAGAGAAAAAGAATAGTGATTCCATAATCGCTAAGGAGTCATTATTTGGCACTCTTCCTCCCCAGATGGCCAAATGCTTGATGTTCTTGTCACGTTTTGTTGCGTTTTCTCTGCCTTCAATGGGCTGTGTACACAATCTTTGTTTGATGAGTAAAATTGAAGGCAAGCCTTGTAAACTGTGGATGCCCCCATGCCAAAGACAAGGCACAGCATAGACAATGTGTGTCGACATCTCCTTTTGCACCCGGGAGACTTCAGGCTCTTCAGCTTGAGGCACGAGGGAGGAAGCAGATTATATTACGGGGGAGGAAAAACGAGCAACTTTGATATGATGTAGAGCTTGAAAACAGTTCAACTTATACGATAGTCTATCTTCTGTGCTATGTGTCGACCCAAACTTCCATGAGTCACAAGACATCTCAATTGACGGAAGACTTCCTTATTATTGCCTCTGTCTCTGTGTTCAGAGTGGTAGCATCATGAATCCATGGATCCAGACTTATTTTTTGGGTCGCTCAAAGACACTCAGTACATCTACAGTACCTGCCATTAAAGCTATCATTACACCCCAATTAAAGCATGGTATACAGTACATCATTTAAAACACCATGTAAACTCCATAATCAGATATATGATCAGAAATAGGCGTAACTCAGTAGACACTCCACATAAACAAGCTAGCTTATGCAACTTATGATCGGCTGTCATAAACATCGTGCACGTGATCGTGTAGTTAATAATCCAACAGCAAATCCAACAAATCACTTAATGGACTTCATGGAAAGATGACAGAAAGATCTGTTAAATTGAGGCTATTCTGACGATGTTTAAATTCTGAAACTGGCAAAATCGCTGCTGTGGATAGATCATAAAAATCAATATGTAATAAACTTATGGACAAATGCTTCCATTTAATGTAAGGTTGTGTTGAACTGTAAAACACCTGCAAATTAATTTACAAGTGAGAGTAAGGAAAGATGTGAAAATATTTCATTTATCTAATGTAATGCTGATGCCGCTGAGTCTTTATTTTGATCTATCACAATAACAAACGTCTCTTTTAAGGGAGTCCCCGCGGCTTACCGGTTAACTCACATACCACATACTGCAGTGGCACAAGTCTGATTCCAGCCTGTGCCCTTTGCTTCATGTCATCTTCTCTCTCAGCACTGTCCTTCCTGTCTGTCTCCCTAACTATCACAATAAAGCAAAAAAAATTACAAAAAGTCCCTTTTCTGATTTTCTCTGTCTCTCTTTGGGATCGATCTGTCTTCAGTGACCACAGCAAAGATGACACCTGCTCTACCCTAGAATATGGCACCGGTCGTCTCTCTTGGAGCACTGATGAATTCTTTGTGTATTTGAGTGAATCATCTTTTCCTACTCCCACATTGTGGTGGTCATAGAAAAAAGCAGCCAAAGTATAAAATGTATGAACTCCAAACACACAGTTTCTGTCATTTGGGAGCCACAAAACATGCATTGTGGCTTGTGCCTCGTTTAGGCCTAAAAAAACAGCAGCCAAAGCTCAGTAAACATGGCCAGAAAATCAAAAATCAATGTATTCCTCCTGCATGTACATGTATGCCTTAATTGATTTTAATGCTTATGGAAAGATACAGATTGCCTCTCCAATGTGACCTTGGTTCCCCTCTCAGAACTGGCCTCTGTCAGTCTGGATCAGTGGTTAAACCCTGCGGTGACCGGACTCAAACCACAGACCAACCGTACTGCAGAGGAATCTCCTTTATGTCCGCTGGTACATAAGAACAGGCTTTTCTTCCAGTGACTTCAGCACGCGATCACTTCCTAATCACTTCCACCGTGAAATTCACACTGGCCTGACCTTCTTTTCAAACTTTCCGCTTTTATTACATTTGCACAGGAATAGCAGTCACAACAAAAGTCCACATTTGGCCGGCTGGGAAACACCACTTAGTGAAATTTTCACTCATTCTCCATCCGCCTGAACACCATCGGCTGCAAATGGTCAACATTGTAATGTGATTGTGTGTATGTAGTTTGAGCCACATGTTCTTAGTCTGACTCACACACTCCTCCATCTGGTGTAAACAAACAGTCAACCGTGCAGTGAGCGCGGTAGCATTTGCTTGGATCACTGTTTTCAAAAGCAGCGCCGCAGCTTTGGCAAGTTCGGTTCCATCTGAAATATAGTACCAACAAAAGCAATACCTCAACTAATACTGCTACTGCACTTGTGTAATTTCATCATTGTTATTTTATTACTTGTTGTGCTAAAACAACATAAAAATAAGTGAGGGAAGCAGGGGTGCCGGCAGTGCTGCAGCAGCCCAGTCAAATAATCAAAGAGAGTAGGAAACTCTAAGAGTGAGCCATTAAGGACAGAGGCATATTTTTTTTACTCTAATAAACTAATGTGACTATTTAAAACAGCTCTACTCTTCATGTTTTAAGTGATTTCTCCATATTGATCCCATACTCAGTAGATGTGCATTGGCATCCTGGAATTAAAGAAGATGAAGAAGAACAAAGAAAGAAGCACAAGAAAAAGACAATGAAGAAGAAGCCAGCTGACCACCCATCAAAATTGCACAGAATCATATTTTGGACTCATATTGACGTTTGATTATTAATCACCGTCTGCGTCAGTAATCAGCACCAATCATTCACACCCTCTGATTATTATCACATAAATATTTCCAAGCAATCTGGGTCTCTTTCACTGCGAAAGCTTCATTTGTGCTCTGCATTGGCCACCGTTTGACCGTCCTGATATCTTCATTTCTCGCTTGTGTTACCTCTTTCTGTTTTGTGACAGTTACGCTGAGGTGGCACTGTGAGAAATCTTTTGAGTTTAATTTTTTAAAACTTCTTATTCCCTTATCTGCACACCCATTAAGTACCTTTAAAATGCGGGACAGGACAAACTCCCTTAAAACTAATTAGCATTAGATAAAGATATGCAAATACATTCAAGTCTTTTCCCCTCAACATCCCTGTTCAGTACATCCCAAATACTAAAAATGACACAATTCTACCAAGAGATCTTCAGCTATAGTCAAATGATTTGTTAAGAAAGAAAAAAAAACTCCTCAGATCATGAATATTCCAAGTTAATTCATACGTTGCAAGAAGAGTGAATTTAAGCAACCTTTTTATCACCTCGAAACTAAAAAAAGTCTGTGTGAATGAAGAATATTTGGAGAGTGAAGCACATTTAGAGGGTATTTTCAAACCCTCTAACACAAAGGCAGCATCAAGAAGAGAGGACATATGTACTAGACACATGTACGAGTCAATGTCAGAAGTACATTACATCTGAAAAACATAACAAAAAATCTGAGCTCATCCACAATAATTCAACACAGCTCAGAGCTGCTCCACAAACACACAGGAAGAAATGATCACTGGTTGCAGTTCATAGCCATTTATTCACCTTCCCTTGTGCCATGGTGTGTTTGATTTGGTGTAAAACCTGTAATCATGTGTTTTATATTGGACGATTTGCATGATTAATTTGCCTGTTTGACCTCACTTCAGATGATGCTGATGCAAAGTGCACAGTTTATAATGGCCCCCAAGGTAATCGTCTGATTCCTGCTTCTGCTCTCGTTCCCGGTGACAAACAGAGATGTTGAATGACTTCTACATACATTTAAGGAAGTCTAATCTCTCAGAATGGAACCACCTGCTGATATACATAGACATTTTTTAAAGGGGGCTGCTGGAGCATAAGGCACGCGATACGAACTTGAAGCATGAAAGGTGCTAAGAGGAAAATGATGTTTATTTATCAAACATGCCCACTTTTCAAAATGTCCTTGGAGTCGCAGAAGGAGAGTTGGTCTAATTCGTAAAAAGAAATGACGGTAACTACTCGTTCATCGCTGAGCTAAATATGCTCGGCTCTGATGTTAAGCACCGTACGGGTGCAAAATTCGGCTTTTTATGAGCTGCTGCATATGAAGACTCATTTTTCTGGTGTAAAGGCAAAATGGACGCGTCAATTCATCAAAGGTTAAATCGGCAAACCTTAAATCTCTGCTGCGGAGCGCCACATTCAAAGACAGATGTTTACGCTGCCTGCCGGTTGTGTGTTTATGTCATAGCTGTAAGCGGGGAAGTGGGTGGGGGTGCGCAAGTGTGTGTGTGTGTGTGTTTTGCAAAGACGGATAATGGAGAGTTGAAGAGGTTGATCTTCACTAGAATGTGTGAGACACCTGATCAGATATGAATAAAGTTATTAAGCAGATGTGTCGAGGGTATTATCAGATGTATTGGTCACTAACATGTGTGAAGCAAATACAGTTCACACAATCATCCAGATTTCACAGCATTGAAATGAAGTGTCAGAGTGAAGCAGGTCTGATTTTTTGTGTGTCGGTGTGTTGTATGAATGTTTTCCACGACATGGAGATTAGTAAAAATAGTGGTGTTCGGTGACATTTAAATTCTAAAAAAGGCCTGTAAGTTGTTTTACGAATCATAGAATGTGGTTGTGTGATACCTTTTCCTCTTAACAACGTATTAAGTCTGGTGCTGTGTTTTAAAATGACCACATACGTCCATCAAAGTTCACTTTGATTGATACCGGGCCGTATTCACTCTGCATTTGGAGACTTTGCAGGTGCAAAGTCAGGCGAAAATTGAGGTACAAATTCTGTGTATTTACTAAGGAGACGCTCTGCAGAGTTACTGCATCCTGCATTTGAGGAGTTCCTTATACATGACCACAAAACTATGAATTTGAGGAGATTGAATCAAATAGACACTGTGGAACTGATTTATGATTCCTGTAGGAGAGGGAAATGCACCTGTTTTTTACGTGGTAGCAGCAGCTTTAAACTTTACGGTCAACGAGAAAGGAAGATGATAGCTAACTGTCATATCCTTCCGACAGCTTTTATCATGATAGATCACCGTGCTGACACCACAGCAGCATTATTACATTCAATTAAATAACATACTTATCACAAGTCTGTCCTTACTCTCTCCTGTTCCACTCGTCAATTACTTGACTATTTCACATTCCATCGTAACCCTGCTTTATACAGAAGCATCAGCCGAAAAGTTTATTACATATTGATTTTATGACCAATTCAAAGCCACGAACTGATCCAATTCTGAGTTTAAATATTGTTAGAATGAGTTAAAATCTCCTAGATTTGTCCATCCTAATTCCATAAAAACTAAAGTTATTGAGTCCTTTGTTGATCTGTTCAGACATCTAACTCATATTTCCTCAGTCAGACAGCTAATAGTTACTAGCCGCACTTCGTTCAAAAGACCTGGACTACAGCTGTGCCAACTGACATCATCGGTGTTGGTATGTACCCAGCAGAATTGAAGGATTGCTAAATTTTACATGCCTGGCACCACTTTGTGGGTTTAGTATTTACTAAACACCACTAATGCTCCACAGCTCCTAAAACAACAATCAGGATGTGAAAGCATATTGGATAAAGATGATGATCTGAAGCTGAAATGTACTTAATGAGTAAATCCACACCAAACCAGAAGCATATTGGAATGTAATGTCAGAAACAGCTTTGAGTTTGTATGCCGTGTTAAAAAAAAAAACGGCACAAGCAAAATGTGATGAAAGACTGAAAAATTACTTTTTACAGACTGATGAAACATTTATCATCCACACTTGTCTTCTCACCTTGGTAAATAAATACACCAAGGTGAGACAGGAAGCAAAGGCAAGTGCATGAGGAAACTGTTGGAAACACTTTTTTTTTCCTTCTGCACTTTCATTGATAGAGAGGTGGCTGATTATTAGAAACACACACAGACGCACTACAGATACACTTGAAAATGCTCTTTCAAATAAAAATCATTAATCCCCTAAAAATAGACCCCTGAAGGGCTCTGCAAAGATATTTTGGCAGACCTGGTCCTACGAAACACTGACCCTCTAATACACACTGATCCAACGCAGCATTCATGCAATCAGCAGCTTGTGGAGCTGCACCATCAAAAGTTGAGAGGGCTCGGACATAACTGATTGCAACATATCATTATCGTTCCATTAGCGCTGCCTTTCTGTAGACGTTTGACCATTTGGATCGGATGAATTGCAGCGACTTTGCCCGTAAATGGCGTGGTTTAGAGAATCTGACGTGATATCCTGAGGGTAAATGTATCCTAACAGGATGTGGCTTGTCTGATGAAAAATAAAGGGAAGAGTGAAGCCCGATGTGAAGATCCTGTTTAAGTTCACCATAAAAAAGCCCCGACGCGGTTACCGTCAAACCCAGGGAAACATCTCGCAGTTCAAATGACCCAGGGATCCACAAGCTGCACGCTGATGAGATGCATGGGATTGAATGAGGATCAGCTGCAGTTAGAACAGCAAGGCAACCCCTCGGGGTATCTTTGAATGGTTATAAACCGTGAGAAGTAGAATTACCACCCGTCCCTCATAATACAGAATCGTCCCGTATTGAACAATAACGTGTGACTTATTGAATTAACGAAGAATGCAATTTTCACCGTGATTACATACCAACCATTTCACACACATTCACACAAGGTATTCACAGCGGTGCCGAGATTAACGTGAGGGTGAAGAAAACAAAACCACTTTGACACAGGGAGTCAAGAAGCTCTAGATCAGTGTGACTTTCAGTGATGTGCATGTCGACGTTACGCAGACTTGTGTCGAATCCCTGTGGAGCTCATGAAGAGCGAGCTGCTGATCTCACTGAACTTCCAGCGGTTCAGTCGCCACCGCCGCTTCTCCTGAGCCGACTTCCACTCATTTTGTAGAACAAACCATGGCTTCGTGATGAAACAGAAATACGTACGGAGGAGCAGAGAGACAGAGAGAGAGAGACAGAGAGAGACAGAGAGAGAGAGGGGCAATAAGCTCCAGATAGAGCGGTTGACTGACTGACTGTCCTGCATGAAGATGTTCAAAATAAACACAGTGAATGGTGCCAATCCGAACGAGGCTGACAAACGTCATAAATTCATTATGTTATATTATAATATATAAATATTCAACGTAAGCAAATGTCAGCGTACGGCTCTGCGAACGACTCAACGGCTCAATGCTCTGCGTTCTCGGAGTCGTCTGACGTATCGGCCTGTCTCTGTCATTGCTTTATGTGACTCCATATGCATGTTGCAAACGTTGCCATGAGTTTTATTAATATCAATAAACCGTTTAATCACAGGTTGTAAGTGCCACCTGCTAACTAAGAGGTGATTCCCTGCGCTGCTGTGTTGAGAGTCTGGATCAAATAACAACTTTCGATTGCTGGCTCAGCGCACATTAAAGGAAAAAACAGGGGAAAGATATAAATTTAATTGTATCTGCATTTGCGTGAACGTGCTGTAATAACAGGACGAAAGCAGCAGAAGAACTACAACACAGAGGAAAGAAGCCGGTCGGCTATAGGCCTCTGCCTGTGCCAGGACATTGATGACCAGAATGTGTCCATAGCTGTGGTATTTTCAATTGTTGTAGAAGAAGCAAACCGCCTCAGGGCCGCTGACGCCATCTGTGTTGTCTTCCTTCACACGTTTTGATGGTATGCGCTGTAATTAAAGTCCAACAGCAGCTGTAAGTGTTAGCCCTTTAAGCTGTGAAATGGTGCTGAGTAAAAATAATACCATTGCAGTCTTTGAAGTCAACATCAGTGTTCCAAAACACAGCAACGCAGGGAGAAAACCCAGAACAATGAAATTCAAATGCATACACGTGTACACGGTAGCTACGAGTTAATATTCATGTCAGAAAATAAGCCTGCTGGACTCAAGCATAAAACTGAATAGTGGAATACTGTGTACTGACTGCACCCTTTTGTTCTTCTTCTTCTTCCTCCTCCAAGAGCTGTGTTTAAATCAAGCCTCCACATACATATAGAACCTATGAGTTAATGATAATGGTGTTATATGCAAAGTACATTAGTTTCATCCCTCAAGAGGAAAAGAGTGATAAAATAAAATCATCAATCACAGCAGAATGCGATCACATAATTCACCGGTTGCCGTTTAAGCAACTTGACTAGCTGTGACGATATTTCATCAGGCGGTTGTTACTCCCTGCACCGTGTTAAGACATTGAGAGTAGACGCGTGTAATTACGGAAGATGAGAGGTGACATCCTGCGTTAATAAAACTAATGCGTGGCCATGCATTAGAAGTTGTGAGAGATGATTATATTGTAGCCACAAGGTAATAATTTATAGTCACAGCTTACTGTGAGGCGTGGCCACGTGTAGCGATGGCGTGATGGTGCCTGCTACGGCACGAAATTGGAACACGTTCTCATATCCTTTCTGCCTTACAGTCATGACACCAATGAGTTCCTCTGCTCTACGTTGACGTTTCGGGAGTTTGTGGAGTCAGAGCCTCCATATTTATGCAATTATAATATCTTTGTATATCATTCCTAGTTCGCTTTGATCGTAGTTATCGAGATCGTACTGTAGGCGTATCAAAGTTGGCTGCTGTTGGCTTTGCAAACCGGTCTCTCCATGGGGCCCCAGAGCTCACAGGCATCACAGGTCTGCACAGGGGTGACCCCAAGTTACATCACTGATGACGTGTTCAAGTCACATCACAAGATATATATATAGAGAGAGAGAGAGAAAGACAGAGAGAGAGAGAGAGAGAGAGAGAGAGACATATACATGACAATATGACAGAACCAAAAATGGTACAAAATACAAAAAGAAAAGTACACACATTCGTAGTATTAAAGATGGAATTTCCAGATGAATTAAATTCACAAAAACCTTTGTTCAATCCCCTATTGTTAACTGATTTGCATAATAATTGAGAGATGAATGGCAGCTGGCCTGTGACTAGATGAACGACAAGATTACGACCCATCGCCTCAAACTATTTACTCTTACTTAATTACTAATTTTTACTGTACCTGTATCGTTACCGACATGAGGGTACAGCTGTGATACTATTCTGTGTGTGTGTTGACGTCCCCTGTCTGGAAAACTCTTCCCATTATATTGTTTTATGTGTCCTTTGTTTTCATTCACATACACATCACTGTAAAGCTGTTAATGCAAAGTTTGATGTGTCTCCTGACTTTTAACTAAATCACTTACTGCGGTGTGATCAGGATCATTAAAGTGAAAGTAACTGGGAGAAGAAAAATCATAGAGGCCCGAACAGTTGGAGACCCAAAGTCACTTCCTGGCTGTCAGCAAGAGACTGGCACAATGGATCACAGAGTCACTTCCTGTAAAGCTGTCTGTGTCACATTAGCAAGCTAAGTGGGGCTCAATCAACCACGGACTTGTTTGGAGAAATCTGTCTGTCCCCAGTATGTGTCCATCAGAGGGAAATGTTGGACTATTGATTTTATGCCTTTGGAGCTTCCAGACTGCAGCTGGGAATGACAGTCAGTCAGTCAAGTCTCTTCCGGTGACAGAGAAACACTTTTGACGGTGCACAGAGAAGCCATCCAAAATGTTGAACACAATGACAGGGATATTATTATTATTTTTTGGTCTTTTTCGTGTGTCATGATATAACTGTTTACTAATTAGTTAACGCATCATCACTGAACTCATATGTAAATTCTTGCTTATTTTTCAAAAGAAGAATGGCTGCATTGTGCTAACTTTATGGCAGGCTTCCAACCCTCGATGCCAAGACAACAACAGCTCTGTGAAAATTCACATTAATCTTCATGCCAAGAAATAAAGGGGAAAAATAAGAATAATGAAGACGATTATATCACTTTTGTCCTGTTTTGGTGTTTGGTGTGCTGCCATCCTGACTGCTTATTAACTTACTTGTTTTGTGTCTGTGTGTGTGTAGGTGTGTGTGTGTGTGTAGGTGTGTGTGTGTGTGTGTAGGTGTGTGTGTGTCTGTGGGCAGGTCAGACCTTCATAATGAGGGCAGACGAAAAGGCCAGAAATCCTGAACACATAATTTACACCTTTTCAGAGTTTAATCTAAATATTGGCTCCAAAGCAGAAAGTGATTAAGTAAGCTCACAGTGAAGGGAAGCATTTAGTCGTACTGGTGTAATTATAGTTTGTTGTACGGTACAAATCTCCGCCAAGACTGAACAAGCCTACTATAGGAGCTATGGGCCACGATAGTTGACACAGCCAAAGTCGTGGGCGACGGCAGAAACCTGAATGTCATACACGTAAACTATGTACACAGGAAAGCTTGGAACAGACACATAAAGACTGGCAAATGGATTTCACACCCAGGAGCACTGTGGTGGGCCGAAGAGAAAGAAACACCTATAAGAAGAGGAAGAACAACAACAACAACAATAACAATTATAATAATGCATAATTGTTATATTCGTCATAAGAACGTGTAGTAAACAAAATATACCCAGATCTCAACCAAATTGCATCTATTATTATCTATTGTGAGATAATAAATGCATAATGACAGGATAATTTGTTCACTAGGATTTAAGTATTATTATCAAGGAAAAATATTGCAAATCGCCTCTGGGACTATCTCATAATGCTACAATCTTCAATAAAAAAAATCCTGGATCTGCCCCTGGATACAGATGCTCACGAGTCATCCTGCTGACAAACAAACATAAAGCCAATAGATGCGGGTGACATCATACACACATATGTACTATCTGACATAATGCAACCCTTTGTAAAGCCTTTCAAGCACCACATGTGTGGATCTGTAACAGAGAGGTGTTGATTCAACTCCGTAGTAGTGTACTTCATAGAGTAAGGTACGACGCCGTACTGCTAACTGCTGCATCAAACACTGCTAACCAGTTGAACCATCTCTTCTGTGACTCAGTGTAAACACAAAATAAACATTACAAGCATCACAAAGGGAAGAATTATTGCAGTAATACAGGCTTGAACAACCTGACAAATAAATCTGTATAATATGCATGCTGTGTATACTCCATACGGTGTACCACAGTATGTCCACAGTATTTTTCGAAATGTAAATCACTGTAATTGTTTCAAAATTAACATCCTGCCTCTCACACACACACACGCACACACACACACACACACACACACACACACACACATATGTTTGCAGAGAAAAAAGTCATCTGACATCTTCGCGCCTGCAGACGGGTTGAGGATAAACTTTATTAACAGTCGGATGCCTCCTCCCTGAAGAGCTGTGAGGATGAGGCAGACACATTCTAGTGTTGTCTTGTCTTTGCTTTGTTATTTTTTTTGTTTTTTTTTTTGTTTTTCATCACCGAGTAGCAATTCTGAGAGATAACAATTTATTCCACACACCCGCAGAGATAGCTTCTGTTTGAGGTTATCAAAGTGCCAAAAACAGAAATAAAGAATAGTATAAAGGAGCGTGACACAACTTGCCTCACTGTCCAACGGATCATCTGTCTGAATGAAAAATAACTTCAACCCTTCAGACTGGAGAACTTTTATTTACGGAAAACAGCTGTATTCCATGTTCAAGAAGAAACTCTCCCTCCGCCCTCCACTTTGTCAAAGCAACAGTGCAATCCCGCTTTAATTTTGGATTTGAAGACTTAAACGATTCCGTTTGAAGTGTCTTTTTTTCAGAATGAGGATTTGGCTGGTAACCATGGCAGCCCCCTTGCCCCCCCTCCTTCCTCTTTTTTTGTGCCACAAAATCTACATAAAAGCCCTCGGTCTGGAAAGTTTTGAACCGATTCTGAGGAGAAGTAGACGAAGGATGAGGACAAAATAAAAGCCTTAAGGACCAACAGGCAGGCAAGGGCGAGGGTGGTGTGTGTGGTGAAGGCAGACGGAGAGGGACACTGGAGGGGGGGTTGCTGGGTAGCTGAGGTTTAGCCTGGCTGTGTATGAGAGCAGCAAATCCGACTTGGTTGGTAAACAGAGGCTCCAGGGACTCTTCTTTTGCATGCAGGCTGCTGCAGACTCGATGGAAGCCCTCTGTGATTCTAATAGCGTAAGCTCATAAAAATCACCGTAGAAAATGCCAATAAGGCTGTCAGCCATCACTACTGCACAACACAGACTCTCACTCACACACGCAGAGAAAGAGAAAATTATACGTCGACACACAGAGGCATGCAAATGTGAATTTATATTTCTGAGCTCGCCGGCTTTTCCACATGGGTATATGCGGCTCTTTCTGAAGTAATAATGTTGTTATAGCTGGAGATATCATGAGGGCATCATCTCGCTTTAATTTAACCCCCATTGGTTTGGACCGGGCGAGTTTAAAGTAAACATCCTCCTTCTTTTCACTCGTAAAATAATTACACGGCTGAGATTTTCAAAGTGGAACGATGCACATATTTCAAATGTTTTTCCTTGCGACATTTAATGTGTGAACGCGGAGCCGTTGCTCAAAAGTACGGCGAATCTGTCACTGTTCCGTAGACAATGAATGCGGTGCCGATTTGTAGACTCGTAAGGGTTTTGTAGCGAGTTCTCACACTCAAACGAGATTCATAATCCGCTTCAAAGAAACAGAAGCTGAATTTGATGAGGTGTGAACTCGGTGCTGTGTTTGTTGTCCATGGAGGAGGCCCTGATTTCACACCCCAGCGACATCACAAATTCAAAGGTTCTGCCTGTTGATGTCTGATGCAAGTTTACAGACATCACATCAAGTGCCACAGTGGAGGACAGGAATAATGCCTGAATACTTAAAATGGCCGATATTACAGTTCACTAAGCCCCTCTGGTAACGCTCTGTGTACAGTATGGAAAGTCTTTTCCCTATAAGAAGATGAGACAGACCTCCCCTGAGATCGGGTTTCACATCTTTCCTCCCTTTTCTTTCCTTTTCTTCTCTATCCTTTAGAGGGAAGCACCTGTAATTTGTCTTCATCAACTATTATGGACATCCTCAGGAACAAAAGCTGGACAAGAAAAGTATCAAATCAACAGCACATTTTTCAGAAAATGGCAGATCCAATTTTATACATGTCCCTGAGGCCTCCCTCTAACTGTTAGTGTGCTGACCCTTCACTCATTTCACGCTGCTTCTCGCAGCCTAGGAGAAGCTTTTCAAGATTGTTTCTGTCTTTTACAACCTGCAAGATGGGCTTCAATTGGAGGGAATGCTAACGAGATGTCCCAGTGATGTTCAAAATTGCATCTAAGACATGCAAGACATGCAAACCAGCATGGAAAGATTGGTAATAATCTACAGGAGACAGAAGAGATGGAAGATCGCCTCATTTTGACACTTGGCATGACGGTGCTGCCTTATTTGTAATGTGATGCGGGGTAGAGGAGCAAGTGTTGGACTTGATTGCTGATTTTGAATCTCCAAAGGAGCTCATCCTCTTCACTTGCACGCAGCAAATAGGCAACAAACTTCAATTAAAGGTTGCCCTGTCGGGAGACGTCAGAGACCTGATTCATCAAACCAAAATCAACACATTTAATGTGAACAGCTGACACTTCCTCTCTGCTGAAACCTCCTGCTGCAGATCCACACGGGTTAAATCATTCCAAATCCCAGTTTAGAACTCCAAATATTAAAGTGACAGACATGCTTGACATTCAGCAGATAATCAATCTTGTCTCTTTTGTGCCTGTGATGTGAAAATGTAGATTCACTTCCTTAAACCAATGACTGCCTGTGAACTTTAAAGCAATTTACTGCCTCACTTTACTATTTCCCCTTTACATTTTTGCCCATCTTATACTGACAGACAACAACGTTTCACACAGAGAAAACTGACTCCACTCAATTACAAAGGCAGTAATGGAATCTTCGTAATATATGAATAATATGCAGTAAGCGCACAAGAGGGAATCGATTTGCTAGGAAAAGGCCATAATGAAGTATCAATGATGTGACACAGATATTGGATATTTCAAACTACGTCCCCAGAAGACATGCCATATGTCCGTTAAAGACATCAAGCTAAACTCCTGGAAGTGAATAAAATAATAGCTCGTGCTATTTTTGTCCCTAAAGCGTCTTTGTAGTGATCCACCCTGGATGGCATCCGAGACACCACCGGTGCAATTATAAGAAAAAGTTATGATGCATTCTGGCAGCGTGCTCTGGCATTCAAAATTCCACTGATCAATCAGATGATGACACAATAATTAAACTCAATAATTAATAATGTTAAAAACTCATCATAGCTACACTGTTCACTTGCTGAACTTTTTAGTCCTGGTACAAACGGTGGTATTGCTGTAGTGATGTAAACAAATGAACTCTTCTTTGAATATTTGGATTTTACAACAGCAAAATGGCTCTAAAATCCAAATTATAAAAGCTAATATGATCAGAAGCAAAAGATGAAGCTTTGAGTCTTACACTATACATAATCTGTTTGATGTGAGTTATAGATTGAGCTCAATATCAAAACCACTGATTATTTCATTTCCAGCGTCATGTACATGTTTTTCAGTGGTTATTCGCAAATTAATATGTGGTGTTGTTTTGCATCCCGCTGTAACATTTTTCACCTCGTCAGCGGTGATCGAGATAATAAGCAATAATGCAAGTCAAACTGATTGGAGGACCTTTAGGGGTGTGTGCCAAAAGTGGTATCAAACAATATGGATTAGGACCACTCAACATACTGCACCCTGTCAGGTTCAAATGATAAAACCAGACTGAAATTGGCCTGCACGTAAAAGATTGCTGAGGGCAGGGATTATAAAGGTTTTTTTCAGCCACCACCTTGCTCTCATATTGATTTAAGCATAACTCAGAAATTTATCAACACACAGTGTTTGACAGGGAGTTCAGTAACATTTAGAATTAAGTTGTATCTACCAGGGAGGAATAAAAATGCCACAATACCAGCAAGTTAGGATGGGATGGATCGGGGATGCAAACTTCACCCATTCTGTTTAGCATTTAGTGTGTATATGTAATAAATGAGGGCATTTTTTACCATAAAGATGTATTATTCTAATGCAGTGTAGTGCAAATGTATGAGGCATTGGTGACAGTTTAGGTCCTTTTCAGGGCGGGTCTACACGGGACTGAAACAAACACGGTATCTGCAAAAATCTCTTCCATAGGATAAAAAACTGTGGTGGTGATTACAAAAATCAATACACACACCCCATATACCCCACATGCCTTTATCTGATATCTGTCCATTTACACAAGACACACAATGTCCTGCTGGTGTGTTTTCTTCCATGTTTGTCAGATTAGAATCACAAATACAGTATGTCACAAAATCCCCGATGTGTCCCCGTTACCACTAGATGAAGACAACTATGGGATCCATTCCACTTAGCCATGCAAATTCAAATTTACAATCATAGTACGTGATGTGTGATGGTATCGAAACATTAAAATACACTCTGTGAGATAGTATGCACGTAAAAAAGGTGCATATATGTTACAAGTCATTTGAGATAACACATTTTCAATGCTTTGTGACATAAAAACAACAGCATTGTGCTTAGTAGTACACACAACACATCATGCCAGGATGCTCCTAGGGGACAAAAAAAATAAGAATTCATTGACAAATCAAAGTCACATGTCAAGGCACGTACACAACTCCCACATGGTACGACTGGAGTGAGCAACCTCCAAATGAAGGGAGGGAACTTATGCAACGAGCTGCTCCTCTGCACAAGAATAACAGCCAAGTTTGGAAGTCGATCGATACAGTATGACCAATAACTATCCAACTATGGCTCTTTCTTCAACAAAGCGGTCTGTGTGATTCTACATGCCTGGAGGGCTCAACACGGCGGCTTTACAACCCAACCTCCACATTATACACACGCATAAAGAAGTCCTCCAAGTATATTTTATTGACATGAACATCAACCAATTAGAGGCTGGCGTGAAGCTGTAGTCAATCACAGTGTGCTTCCAAACAAACTGTAGATTTTGAGACCCGACAACTCTTATGGTGGCAGAACAAACATACAGGGGAGGGAGGAGGGGCGCTGTAGATTTTCACTGTTTATTCTGAGAGAGACGTGTGACATGATGTACAACAGTTATTATTTAAAACTCAATTAATCTCAATTTCTCAATCCCATTCCAAGCACCGTGTGCAGTGCCTCTCACTTTCATTGTCGAGTCACACAATGCTCTCAAATTCTGTTCTCCTATGAAGTCTATTTTGTTGTGTTTCACACATGTTAGACATAAAAAATGTTGATGTAAGATTACATATCTGCCTGTCAGGTCAAATGGATGCCACACGAATCTGCTTGATGATGTTGAATATTTAGTTTCTGTAATCATGCCTGTGTTCATCATATGTAATCTTTGTGAAGCTATGGGGTTTTTTTTGCCATATTATTTGGTGTCATTGTCATTTTCCTCCATTAGTGCACACAGAGTGTCAGATAAAGCGATGCACGATACAAACTAGCTGATGGCTTTCCAGTGGTTGCAAATGCAAATGCCCAAACTTATTTCATTTGATTTCATCTCATTATTCTGCCTAAAAATGCCAGAAAATCATGTTTCAGACTGATTCATACACATCAAACTGGGCGGCACTGTGAACACCATGATTGTAACCGGAGGCAATAATGCAAAAGATAAGTTTTACATCACTAATACAGATTTTGTTTACTGATCAATGATTATAATATCTGCTCAATCAATCCCTGATTACTGTAAGTTCACATACATACACACAACAAACTTGGGGAAAAAGTGCATTTTTTCCCCCCCAAGAATCCTTAAGAGGATCCATAATAAATAAATAAACGAAAAATGAGCCACGCTCAGGTGAGCTGGCAGTAGTGACTCATTGTCTGTTGTGGACACAAACCAAAACATGTGGGTCTCGATGATGTGTGAGCCTGGTTTGAAGCTGTGATGTAAGAATGAATGACTCACACACAGACATCACCAATTACAGCTATGGCAACACGGCCATTAACAGACACATGCACTTTAAAAACGTCCAGTTCAGATTTCTATTGAAATTCAAGCTGCTAGAAAGAATATTTTGTATCTCCTCTTGCATCTCAGCCAGTACTTATCAGTGACACAACATTTATACCCAATTTGTTAAACCTTGCAATGCTATCTATATGGAAGGCAGGCATATGTGCCTGGTGCTGCCTGGAAGCACATGTGAGATGAGATAGGAGAGGAATACAAGAAGATAGGAGACAACACAGCGCACGGAGCATTGTAGCAAAAACGCAGCATGGGAATACGTCAAGAAATCAAAGCCCAGACAAGTTGAGGGGGAGAGGATTCAGATGCACAAACATTCACGGTGTTTTTAGCTCAGACCTGGAGGTGGAGGAGTACAGTTCAAATCAAATTCCACTTAGCTATTTTCAAACTTGGATCTGCTCTCAGTGAAAAGTAGCTGTGCACACCTTGTTCTGCCTTAAAGTGGGGCGGCCGAGCCTGTAACTGACCCACTTGTATCAACCTGTGATGTTAACGCTAAAGCGATATACATATACATGTCTCTCCAAAGGAGCAGGAAACACACTTCTAAACCACGGCTCAAAAAAACATCTTGTTGACTATGGGAATGTAAGTTTTGTTTCGTTTCAGATTTCTATTTAAATGGGAAACATTTGAGAGCATAAATGATTTATCGGGATTAACTCCCACCAAAAAACAGGCCAGATATTAAACGGTTGGAGCGCTTGTAAAAATGACTCATGAGACCATTTCAACACTGCTTTGGACAGCATATGGAACATAAATATTAAATCTATACTAAGAACTGTTTTCAAATTAATAATCAATCTGTTTTTCACAATAGCATCCTAAGCCTAAACTGTCAAGCCGCTAATATATATTTTTATATTTGTGAAGCCTTTCCAAAGTACTCTAACAAAGATGCAATTGTATAGACAAGTGTGTCCTTTCCATGTGGAGAGGCAATTAAAATTTGTTTTCTCTGCTTCTTTTTTAACATTTATTCAGCCCACGCTTCAGCCATGATCATCTCTGTATCCTATAAAGAGATTCAACATAAACGTGCCACAACATTAGGAACAAACTTTAAAATGAAAACTAATAAACAAATGAATAAATGTCAAACCTTCCACAGAAGTTCAATATTTGTGGCAGCAGACAGGCATCAAAGTGAGGACTGTCAGAACTTTGGTGGAGACACCAGGGGCATCCATTTTATCCTTATTTATCAGTGTGTCTTTAAATTTAGAAACATATTTTGCCTCCAGTATCACACAATCTCATCTATAATCTAATCTCATGCTCTCGTATTTCAAAAATATGAATTCTTACTTTGTTTCCATGACTCCTGGTTTGTTCTAGTCACTGTATATACTCTAGATGTACTGTACTGTAGATGATTTTGCTATTTCCTCTGAAGGCCATATGTCAGATGTGTTCATTTGATGACTGAGTGACGACATGTTCAAACTTCAACATCTTCACTGTAGCAATGTTTGTATTTGTTTATTGACAGACCCGTTGTTACTGTTATAGCTCTGTGTGTGTGTGTGTGTGTGTGTGTGTGTGTGTCAGTGACAGAGATTTCTACGAGTCAACTGTTTTAAAATCGTATGTACGTGTCTGTGGTCCTTGGCCGGCAAACATTAAAACACTTGACACACTGAGCTGTGGAGGGGCAGTGGAATAATCAGTCAGAAAAGAAACAAAGTACAAAAAATAACACGTTCTCATCGGTTATCTTCATTTAATTAACACCTATCATGTCCCACTTGACACCTCAGGTATATCACCAAACATGTTTTCTGTTATTTATAGACAATCGTGTAGCAATTCATCACTTTTTCTCACAGCTATGATCGATAAACATACAGGGTATTCTTGATACACGATAGGCGCTATGGCGATCAGTGATGCATGCTCATTTAAGGACTCAGACACGTGTTGGATCTTGTTTAAATGAGAGTTGTCCTATCAATTATTCTGCACTTTTACAATGTGAGCACAGTGTGATAGCAATCCTCTATCCTTGTTTTGTCCTTTCCCTACTCCAATAAAAATGTAAACAGTGTTTACAGTGTGTCCTCAAAGGACAACAATTACTGACACGACACTATTATAATGTACATGGACGGATGGATGGATGGAAGAGGACAGCGCGTCAAATTCAATTGTTTACCTGAAAGACCAAAAAAGACAAAGGAAAAATGTCGTAATTACGTGACTGGTTCTTGTCCTGCAGGTATTTGGCTGACAGCGAGTCGGACCATCATTTTAACGTGGTCGTCAATAAGGAGGGTTTGCCTCATGCCCGCACCATCTTACGCTCCTTGGCTCTCATTCCGATGCTTGAAGTGTATATGGATGTAAAGCTGCACAGAGATGCACAAGGACGCTGGTCCAAAGGTTTAGAAGCAAACGACAATCTATCATGGGACTGCAGAGCACCTGCTGGGACCCAGATGTGCTCAGGCACTTTTTTGTAGGGTGGCTTCTGTTGCGCTCCCCGAGGGACTGGGCCTACAGCCGTGACAGTGGCTACAATGCGTCAGCCTGATCTACACTTCCAAGCCCTTCCTGCTGGTTTACATACAAATGCGTCAAAACAAGTCTGCAGAACTTTGGGAACGTAATATATGTGCAGGAGGAAAGAGACCTGGAGAATGCTTGAAGAGTTAAAGCATTTCCACACGTTCCACCCAAGCATTTACTGCAGAAAGGTGTCAGACGCTGAGTAGCAAATTGTGGCTGATAGATGATTTTCTATCCAGCTACAGTGGTGAAAAATGTGACACAATAATCAAGAAATGAATTAACTCATTCATCATGATTCATCTCTTGAGTCTGGTACTACTCATTAAAAACTACTCTACCACTGATGAGGCTTTTTTACATTCAAAACGCCATTTGTGTATTTCCCAAACTGTATTTCACACATTTAAGACGATGATCGATTCATGTTTACAATGCTGCGGATCACCTTAACGATGGTTAAACTCATGTTGTGTCAAAAATAACCCCCAAAAAATATTAGAAAGAGCTATAAGATTTGTACTATAATATCTCATTTACGCCCATAATTATTACTTACGTAAAATCCTCCATATCATATATGGTTTCTCGTAATTATATCCCACTGCCACAAAGCAAACCCTATATGTAGTTTTTCTTGTTTATTCGAGACAGTGTGGGTATAAGTGATCCACTGGTGTGTTGGTATTACTGTCCTGGTTCTGGTTGCTGGAGAATACTTGCCGGGTCATAAAATCTAGTGTTTGTCCCCAGAAAGATGAAAGCAGAGGAGCAGACTGTGTCTCTGAGTAACAATGCCTCCCTAATTCCATTTTTTGCTGGCGGATGGTCACTGTTGCTGCCCACAGTGTCCCATTTAAGGGCTGTTATTAGGTTTCTTTGGAGTTTTCATGCATTTGGCTCTTTGTGCATGCAGCATGAGACATCGTTTATGACTCTTAACAGCACAGTTTCCTTGGTAATGTTTGAAAATGTGATTGAAATATGAACGTATGACAGGCTTTTATCCGATGTCTCATACAGGCATTTACTTATTATTATTGTTATTATTTTTAAATTGTGATGTTTGAAATCATCCTCAAAGCAATTGACTTTTTTTTTCCCTTCGGTGTTCTATAATCGCAAGACAAAATTCACAAATATAGCCATTTTTTTCCTCTCTTTTCCTTTTACCCGCTACCTTGACTGGCACAGAAATGTGTTGCATTAACGCTGGCTGTGACTCAGTGTTAAAAATGTGGAGAATGAAAGGCATGCTGACTACCTCAGCTGAAAATTAGGGTAAGTAACAAAGAGAATGCCATAGTAGCGTTTCCCCCTCCCATCGTGGTCCAAACAGCTTATAGCCAGTTCTTGAGAGTGTGGAGAAGGATACACAGCTTGTCACATGAAAGCAAATGGCCTCGAAGCTCACAGGAAACAACCAACCAATTGCTGTCATTTGTCGAGTATCTTGCCAGCAGCGACCCAGAGGCTCAGCCTGTGTAAAACAGACATTTGCCCAGAGGCCTTTTTCTTTTTTTTCTGATACTTCCCTTGTATTTTATGATCTGAAGTCTAACATTACATTCACACTTGGTATGTTTTTGCGGAGATTCTAAAAACGTTAGCACTCATAAGAAACCAGGACATGATGAGTACAATGAAAGATGGCCTCAAATTCTGTGACGCTGAGGAATCTACACAACGTCTGGCAAATCTTTTTGGCTGCTGTGAGAGCTAAAAAAAGATCTGAAGGAACGGAAACTATATATATTCACAAATACACAAAAGTTTCTTTCACAACAATGAATGGGCAAATTGACAGGTGGACTATAATATGACCTGCATATGCTACAAAAAGACCAAAACTTGTCTTGCGACAATGAGATAGCTCAGATCCTCTCTGGTGTCCTACTTAGAAAAGCCGTGCATCCTACGTCGAGCAATTAACACACAGAATCCAAACCATAACGCGTCTGCAGAGCCACTCGGGCACACATTCACATGCAGTGACATTCTGTTTTACTGATGTTTTCACCTTGATCTCAGCGCGGATATGAAGTCACGACTGGATCAGAATTCTTCCTTTTATGCATAGGTCAGCCACATTCTGTATTCATCTCGGCGCGTTCAGAGCAGACACAAGATCGCACAGCAAGGCCAGAGCACCGAAACAGCAATGGGCACAAATTATGGCTGAAAAGAAGACTAATCTATTGCCCATTTCAGATAATGTTTTCAAAAGTGCGTAGGTTACACATGGTGCCAAAGTGCACAAGAGCAATGTCAGTGTGTGATTTTCCTCATCTCAAACCTTATTGAACCTCTGATGGGTTTATTGTGTCCACTAAAAAGTGTTCATTTGTTTAATTTTAAATGTGCTCTGTGATGAGCCATTCTTTTCTTTCTCTCTCAGAGATTTTCTTGCCTGTAGACTTTTCACATATGGACTTTGGTGGTTAGCATTGCGAGACGGTCTTAGGTTTGAGTCAAATTCCTTTCTGTGTGGAGTTTGCATCTTCTCCCCACCTCCGAAAACACAAAACTTGTGAATAGGGGTATCTAAATTGCCCATAGCTGTGAATGGGAGTGTGATTGGGTTTTATGTCTCTATGTGTTGGCCAAGCGATGGACCGATGACCTGTCCAGTGTGTGCCCCGCCTTTCGCCCAATGACCGCTGGATAGGCTCTAACCCCACCGTGGCCCTGACTCAGATAATGAATGCATGGATGGATTCTCTCAATCCAAACCCTCATTGTCTCTCTGGTCACTCCACAAGCGTATTCCCTCATTTTAAGTGACTGCCACAAGGTTTGTGTAGCAAATTTTGTTTGGCTCATAATTAGAGTGAGTTCACCACTTACTTCTGCCCTGCTGACATATTATCTCTCTGAGTGGGTGTTCTTGCCCGCTTACATGACAAATAATAGTTACAGGTTGCCTCGGTATTGTGGTAATTGTGTGTTGTCTAGTGCTGTGGCAACCGCTTCAGTTGGAGTAATTATTCATCACTGTTATTGTACAGTATGTGTACACTGCATGTGTGATTCCAGTTGAAATGGAGGCTCATAACACGGCTAAAAGAACCTAAATGTTATTTATACAGAGCAGTTATCCCACAAAGGAAGTTTCAGCTCAACAAGTACTTTAAAAACCTCGCTTAAATCCTTAACGTTTGGCCATTTAAGGTGGCTTCTTATATACACTATATAAATAAACAAGGCTTATTCCGGACTGCATTTTTATTCATTTAAAACTTTGGCAATTGCTGATTGTATAAAATCAGAGCAAATCAAACATGAACTCCTCAACAATTTCTACTTAAGTTTTTTTTTTTCTGTTACGGGATATTCCTTAAACAAAGAACACAGTCAGGATGTGGCCTTAATCATTGATGCGTCACAAAACTTGAAGTTGTGATGTTCATATTTAATTTAATTGTACAGTGCAATCAAATATGATAAATGACTGATTAATTTAACAATTGGTTCATCTGGATCCTTTCAATTCCTCTGTGAAATGCTTGAAAATGGAGAATTTTTATGTTCTTGCTAAAATCTGCAAAACACCTCAATGTCTTGCGCGCTATGTCTCACTTTCAATCTTTTTTCCTTACAGGCTCATTCTTATTCAGAGTCATGAGGATGGAGGGGGTGGAAATAGACTCCCAGCATGCACTGGGCACAAGGCAAAGATAGACTGAGAGTTTATCAGAAAGCTAATACAGTAGGTAGACAGACATATATAGGCAATTTAGACTTTCCGGTCCAGCTGAGATGTATGTCCTTGGACTGTGGGGGGAATGCACATACTAAGCATGAAAAGTTTACATATAGCAGCAAAGCTGTGCAGGAAGCTGAGCCCTCTTATTCCTCTTTTATACTAATTTCAGAGCTTTTCCTCAATTCTCTATTCCGCAATAAAACCACCAGAGCAGTATTTTGTTATATTTCTTCTGAAAACACTTTGCTTGTGTCCATTTACTGGCTGCTTTTAACAATAAAGAGCCAATCTGCCGTATTGCACTAGCTAAGTGTGACTCCTAATGCTAACCCAGGAGGTGAATGTACTACCGACAGAGCATGGTTACTCCTTCAAAATACCCATTACAAAGATATCATATTCAACATTTGGGGTCTATATTCACCTTAATATTTTTTGGTACATAATAAATGGAACAGTTCATCTTTCTGTTGATACTTCAGCTGCTTTGTGCTATTTGGACTGAATATGATGAGAACAAAATACATCTAGTTTAGTTACACAAGATATATCTGACTTGTCTAAATTGTTCAAAATTAACGTTTTAGGGTCAATGATCAAACTATCAAACTGGTGAACTAAAAATTACATGTTGTGTTAGCTTGTCCAAAAAATAAAGCAGATGTGCCGTGGTGGCTCACATGATGGAGCACATACCATAGATTTCAGCGGCAAGGGTTCAATTCCGGCCTGTGCACTTTGCTGCATGTGTTCTCCTTGCTCTGCCCTATCCTTCCTGTCTGTCTCTCTGCCTGTACTTCTCATAATAAAGTAGAAATGCTATATTATAATAATAGTATGTATGCATTCTAATATATTGTCGATATACCAATACTACTACTATTGCTATCCCTTCTATTACAAAACTACTACTACCACTAATAATAATAATAATAATGAAGCTTATAATACACAATTTTGCCCAACGCTTGTTATTTGTAGTGCTTGTACTTTGGGTGAGACAGTGACTGTAGAATTTTGTGACAGGGCTGTGTTTGGTGTAGTTGTGAAGACAGTGCATAATTTGAATGTGTTCAGATCGGTGCTGTATTGAGTGTCGGCAGTGATTAGGTCCATAACAGAGAGCAAAGATTTTGCACAGACAGTTACATCAAAGTTGTATCATTACACGCCAAGATGAGATTAAAGATTCCTACATAAAGGGGCCAAACATTTTATCAAATACAATTTCAGCTTCTGTTATCAGAATGACCTCATCGGGTCATCCATAAAACACGCTTTGAATAAAACAAACTGTGGAATGCATCATGTTTAGATGTGTAAATAACAAGAGAAAAAACACAAAAAATGCAATACTTTCATCAGTCTTTGTGCACAGCTCATGAAAAATCCAGTTTGCCATTATGCACCAGACGAGAATTTTTCAGATGGATTGAGAAACTATATAGCTGCGGTTCAAGATGCGATTTTAATGGCGAGTCTACGAGCAACTTTAACAACGATAGAAAAAGAACATAAAAGCATCAGCTGCTTTGGTTCGCAGGCTGCTGCTCTCATGGGTTTAGCAAGACATGCGGTTAACCCTTTTTTTTGTCTGCTGGAAACTTATGCGTGGGTATTCATCATTATAGCTGATATGTGATATAAAGCATGGCAAATCATTTGCCATGCACAGCTTTTTGTACGCAGCATTCAAACACTCTGGATGGCAGAGACACCCAACGGCTGTAATTGTTTTGCTGTCGGTACTAAGTGTGAATGAGTGAAATAGTTTATTAGAGAAGCTGAAATGCTAAGTAAAGCTGAATCCGGGCCCAGATGTGACATGACCAGTCCACTCAATATTATATGTAATATAAAATATTATTTAAATATTTAATATTTCAGTTGGAAGTGGCAAAGGGGAATTGCAGTGAGTGAAGTATGCTTCCACTTAAAATCATTTCAATAAATTCCTACACTTTACATTGCAATGACTCACATTCTGTTAGTCAAGTAAAATGCGGCTCCTTCATTTTGTTGATAGTAACTGATAGGATGGTAAACCTCAGTTTATCACACGTGACCTTAAAATCAATTCACTCCCAAAACAAATTGAACTCTATGAGACAGTGGCTTCAGGAACCACGGAAAATATGATCACTAGATCCAGTTATTCTTATAATGCTCAGGATAAAATGTCAATGGGCATTAGCTAATTTCATCAGCGATGCTTTCTATTAAATTCTTTTAAAAGCCATTTTGGTTTCCTTGCCAAATATGTCATATTAATTTAAGGCTGGAGTCCTTGAAAGAAGGATAACCCAATTTGTACATTAATATGGTCAGACTGTGGTACATTTGGAGGGAATTAAAAGCAGACCTAGCTAAATATTGGCGCTAAGGATTAAGGATTAGTTCTAGTTATAAAGTTATAATTTTCAGAACATACCATTGATTTTAGGAGGAAATACAACATGATACCGGGTTTGGGCTGCAGAATATCATGTATGTCTAAGTACCTGTAAAAGCTTGTAGATCTGGTGAAGTGTCCTTGTTGGTTTCACAGATATTAGTCCAACATTCATATACACCCCAACATGAGTTCATTCCACAAACAGTAAACCTTCAGTCTAGTGTAGACCGGTGAGGCAGCGTGTGCTCACCTCGTGTAGTCCCATGCGAGCCCTTGACCAATTTCCCTACAACACGCTTTGTGTTTTAATCACATAGCTAAAATGCCCACTCACTCCCTTTGTGTGTTTCTCCCTGGTAACCAGAGTTCTGCTTCAGTCCTACATGCAGTGCATGAATTCAACAATAGAAAATACTGGAGTTCTGTACATTTATGGCAGGTTAAAGTGACAAATTAAATTGCTTCATTATCTTCTAACAACCAATTCAACTTGATATGATAACATTTGATGACACCATGAAGATGCTCATGTAAACACCTATAACCCTACTAACATGGCTGTGGGAGCCTGTAGTCTTGTAAGCTCACAATTGTAATATTGCTTTGATTTTTCCAATTATTCACAACATGTTATGTTATGTATGTGCATTTCTAATGTACTGCATCATTTTTCAACCACAAATTCACCTTTACATCTGGCTCATGATTCATACTTCAAAGATATGTCACCTGACTATTCGGCCTCATTTTCCTACTACTACTACTGTTTTTGACAAAGGTAAACAAAACATATCTACAATTTAATGACAGTACCACAATGCCTTGGAGTAAGCAGAGCCCAAATTCCTTCAGGCACAAGCACAATAGCGCCATAATGATGCCTTCCAAAACAAGATTGTTTTAGTCACTGAGGTTCTTGTCTGTGTATACATTTTTGAAGTTAGAATCTGTAGCAACCTGTATTAAGGTCATTGCCCGTCTTGATTTGAAGGCTTGAAAATCATTAATTTATCTAAGGAGAACTCTTAGCCCAAAACCACATGGAATGCCTCAAAAGGCTTTACACGCCCACACAACAAACGCTCACTGACTCAGCCCAAAGCTCTCAAGGAAGACAAGAAAAACTCTCAAAAACCTCAACAAGTAAGGCGGAGGAAAAAAGAGAAAGAAATCTTTGGAGAGGAAATTGAAAGAGAGATCACCTCACCTCAAACGGCCATGTTTGTGTATGTAAAAAGACAATAAATACAGAGAAGAAATGTAAATCTACAGGAAAATAATATAAAACAAAATCCAACACATGCAATCTGAGAATCTTGAAGAGAATCACAAATCTAAAGAGACACGGTCAACGTTAATTAGAGAGAGAGAGAGAGAGACACCATATAGATATACGACAAAATAATTGACACGCCATGATTCATGATCTGAAATATAAAGAATCATGGAGTCAGTGAGAGAGGGACTGTTTCTGTGTGTGTGAGAGAGAGAGTTAGTGAGAGAGCAACAGAGAGTGAGTGTTAGAGTGCTTGTTCATGTTCTAATTGAGGTTTTCAGTATTGCAAGGTTGTTCAGGACCATGGACAGAGCACAGGCCTGAATAATCCAGCCATATCTCCATATATACTGTATGTATGTTTTTAACTCAGAACATCATTGCCTGCCAGTTCTAACAAGCACCAACATGCTGTTTGTCATCAATTTTATATGTTATGTCATCACTCAAGATAATTACCTCAAGCTTTTTCAGCACTATTCCTTTTAAGTCATACCTTCTGTAAATGTTGCTTTGCTGCTGCTCTATGATTCAGTTCAGGATTTAATTTTAAACTTTGCAAGGCTCAGAGAGTGTGTGTGTCTGGGAATATGTGAGCATGTTGTGATCCACCAAATTCAGGCTACAGTCTAATTAATGCAAAGCAATATTGGCAGACGATTGCCATTTAATCGCACAAAGCACTAACAGGGAAGAGGGTGCATCTTCACTTAAAATAGTTGATGACTGTATTGCCACAAGGCAGAAACAATTGCTTGACAGCCAGATTGTGACTTTTAATTTAAAAGAACTGCCGGTAAACAGAGAAGGCTGCCTGATAGACCAGCGAAATGATGGGCCCAACTGGAGCTCCAGGGTACGAAGACAACGACAAAATAAAGACTAGAACATTTTTTTACTCATTTTCTAGGGCATTAAGGATGCTAGCTTCAACAGAAATCTAAAAATTGTTAAAATGACTCCCAGCATTGAATGAATGTGAACGAAAGTAGCCTACAAATGCCCTGCGATGCAATCATCTGATCATATCAAAACAGTTGGTCTCATTACACACAACGTATATAACGACTGCTTACCTGCGCAGAATAAATGTTTGGCTGCTAATTTGACGACAGCTGATGGGTTGCAATATATCACTCTAGTGCCCTGAAATGCTACCATTAAGACTTGATGTCATCATCATCTGTTCCAGATGTGGGTGCGTTATAAATATTCAAACTGCACTGTGTAACAGAGGTGTCACCACACAAAGCTGCTAACTGACAAACATGCCTGATCTTGCTCAATCCCCTGGTTGGAGTAAAGCAATACCTTAGGAATAGAGTGGATAACCTCTGGGTGATAATGTAACCAGATTATTCTGAGATTATAACATTTTAAAATACAGTTAAAGATGAGGGCATTTCACGTTTTTGTACATCTTACATACCCTCTTATTTATAAGCAGCCCAAATCACTGCCTTACTGTTTTCAGCTGCCAACTCAAAATTATAGGAAACATGGGGTAACCTAGAATAAACCCATGGAAAACCGCACATCCTCACCTGCTTTGACTGTGACCGTTTAATTCATCTGGATATAAATGATTAGATGAAACAACCGTGATCAAATTCCAGGGTTTCTTGCTCTCTCCGTCTCTCTCTCTTTCTGTGTGTGTGTGTGCACACAGACGGGTTCTCATTTGTATTCAATGGTCAGAGTTGCATTATTATTGGAGCCCCTTATATTTCTAGACAGATGCTGCCTCTGTGTTTTTCTGTTCTATCAACAATTGTAGAGGGACTGAAATCTGCGCTGGCACAATGGGCAGCATAGAGTTTTGAACTTCCACAGGGCACTGAAGTCTCTGACCCCCGTGTTAAAAGATTCATGCCACTGAAAACACTCCGTCCAATACTGTGAAAGGGCTGCAACAAATAACAAAATATATTTTTTTGTCCAAAAGGAGATATGTATGCTCAGAACGGCAGTTTCCCCCCACAATGACAGTCGTTGTCAAATCTAGTGTGTCGGAATGAAATAATTCATGTGTTTGTACAGTGTGAACTCCACATCTTATACTATTCCATCCTCTGTGGCACTGATTTTAAGATGCTCCTTCTGTCTGCGGTGTATTCTGACTACACACACCTGGATATGGCCAAAAATGAATATCCACCATGGTTAATGACCTCATTTAGCTGAAGGGAGGTGAAGGTGCTCTTAGCCTGCCACATTTTCCTAATTGTTTTTTAATTACACCTCCGACTGTATCATCTGCAGTAATTTGAGATGGCGGGTCAGTTTCCTGATAGGGTGATAAAACATTTGAAATTAGCAGTAGTAGTTGTGATAAGCTTATAAACCCGATTCATTCAATCATGTTTGGAAGAAGAGAGTTCAAGATGACTAAGCTGAAAGACCTGGACATCCACTCTAAACTCCTCCACAGGCAAAAGTTCTGTGGAGCCCCCCCACACACCCCTCACCCCACCCCACCTGTCCCCCTGTTAATATCCCAGCACATAAATTCTTCAGTATCCTCCCTTCACCATCACTAAATCACTTGACTGTGCAGCAGCTTGGCTCTACATGTGTGAGTGACCTCATACTTCTGATTTCAGACAAACCACTGTTTGGGTAGCAGAAGATTTTGCAGACAAATTCATAACCCTCCCACACAAGATTTAGCATGTCAGAAAGGGAAAATTGCATCAGATAACCGTGTCCTTTCACTAATTAATGTCATTTACCAGCACTTTCAGTGTTTGCTTTGAAAGGGCCATTTTTATCATTATTTCCTTATTTGTGTTACTCAAAATGAGCACTCGGATCAGTTTGAAGCTAAATTTCACTGGTGCAAAATCTGGGTGAATGAATAAAAAATGAATCAGTTAATTTTGTAAGACACGATGTGACTCTGTGACTCCTGTGACCTGCATCTGTCTCCTTATATATAGCACACACGCGCGCACACACACACGCACCTTTTCACGCTGACACTCCATCAGTCTTCTCTTTGCTGATTTGATGTGTTCAGGTTCATTTTACACCAGGGGAAACAGCATAACGCCTGACTCTTACACGTCGTTTCACCTAAGTGGGAGGAAACAATTGGAGAAATGTCCATAAATGGCACAAAGTTCACAATGTTTAAGCAGCATTATTGCTGTGGTTGATGTTTGGCAGTCCAAAAAAAGAAAAAAGTTTGAATCCTCATGGAAAACATCAGACTTTGCCTCTTTTCTATTCCCTGCTCTTCTTTCATTATGTGCCAATCTAGGCTGACTCCGGTGAAGTGGAAGCAGTCAATATCACCTACTCTGTGCCATTATGATGGTTGAACTCTAATCTAAGCTGCATCAGGTGCCTTGGTCCTTTGAGTCGAAGTGATGGCTTGGGTTTTAAATTAAATACTTTGAAGCAGAAAGAACAAGAACGCTGATTGCTTTGACATTTTTTTTCTGTTACAACTTGTTCCTTCAAATATTCTGCAGCAACATTTCTAATTATTGCCTCCTAAAGTCCTCATTCTGAAAACATACGTCCTCTACAATCGGCTTTAAAACGTAACAGCAGGTGCTACATGCTAATCATTACAGAAACGAAATCTCGTGTTCTCACAGTTATAGTTGTGCCAAACAATAAATGACCATTGAGCCTTTGAAAGGTGTGTGACTTTCAAAATAGAAGTTTTTGTTGTTTCCAGGTTACATCCAAAACCCCCTGATAGATAATGTATACACATAGCATTCTGAATATAGGGACCGCGTTGTCGATTAGCTTCTCCAGCAAAGCAGCATACTGTTGTACAGCAACACCGCATACTCTTTAGCCTACATTGTTGAATGTAATAACCAAATTATGGTTGCTGCTGGTGGTAATGGTGCCTTAAGGTTATAGCTGTCAGTGATCATCTCTAGCAATGAGCATTACAGGCTAAGTCCTCCCTGCACCCGTCCTCCAGGACCCATAAAGGCCACCCTGCGCTTTTGTTCAGGCAATCAAGATATGCATGGACATTAGTTTCGAAAGCCAAATGGTGCAATTCAACCCTGACCTGCCTTCAGCGTAAAATGAATTGGGACTGAATTATTCTCCCCCAGTTACTTTCCTATGCAGCACCATCATAAAAAGCAGTCGCTCTAATTTCCTTTGACAAATCGTTAAAGAGCCTCTGCACTCATGTGTTAATTCATCTTCACTCAGGCTGCTTTAGTATAGCACAATGCCCGCAAAGGCCTCAAACAGAATATGAATTTCAGCACAAAATACTTTTGATTTACATGGCACGATCGGTATTTCTTAGACTGGTTGACTGCCTTTTTGTACTTCGTCTTATATCTTTACATAAATCAGCATGCTGTCAATCTCAAAACAGTTGAATGAATTTGTATTCCTTAAACCCTTACAAGACATCATTTGAAGATGCAAAACCCACGGGTTGTGTCTTAGGAAATTCACACGTTGCTTTTTCTGTTGTTGTTCTGCGACAAGCAAATTGAGCAATTCAGTCAAACGTCAATATTTGTGCCCTACATTATCCTCAGTCGATGTAAATTGATGTAATGGCTGCCACGGCGCTTGTTTTCCTCCTGCTTTGTTGTATGTTTGACACATGGTCACCTATTTTATTTGTAAAAAACAGAAGTGTGGTCATGATTGACCATCATAAGTGGCCATCCGGTCTCTACAGCCGGATATCTTATCATGTACAGGGTCATGGAGGATTGGAGCCATTCCCAGCACTCATTGGGTGAGAGGCAGGGTATCCATCCTAGCAAAAACACAGAGACAGACAAGCCCGGTAGACTAAAATCTACTGGCAATTTAGTGTATCTGCGGAATAACATCATTGATAAGATCACCCTTAATCGTTGTTACTGTTCAGTATGATGGTACTTTTTCAACAACAAAAAAAAACAACAATCTGGAGACCACAAAATTGCCATACATGATTGATATGAACACATCAAATATTTTTTTCTGAGGTTTTACTGTAAGTTAGTTGTATGGGGTCCACCATACATATGCATTAGGACAGACTATAAGAAGATAAGTGTTGAATCTCCACACTGAATTAACATACCAGAATTTTTAATCAGTCAGTTTTAATGAGGTAGCTGAAAGGATTAATATTGTGTGTCTATATGTTGGTACATGAACATTAATTAGTCACATTATCAATTGTGAGGCCGCCATGCACTCTTATTCTCCATAGGTTGAAGCAACACTGATGCCAACACTGACGCTAAGTCCTCGTCCCTTCCACAGGTGTAATTGATTTGTGAATGTACATCATAATGTGTACATGTCTGATCTTATTAGAGTAAGTCAGCGTCACGCATCTGAAGTTTTGGCTGTAAAGAACAGTAAAATATGAAGGAATTTCTTTATATGAGTACAATATGTTGAAGTCCCTCCGTTGAGTTGAGTAGGCTCGTGCAGCGTCAGTCACCTGTTGTAAAGACACATTGGATTTGTGGCATGCCCCTAATCTTTTTTTAATTGTGGGGGTGGGCATAGTGATCTTCCTTTTGTGGCTGTTCTCAGTCTAATGCTGCTAAGACTATTAGGATTGAACCGTGGCAAATGCTTTGGGGAAGCCTTTTGTTAAGTCGATGTTGGTGCATATGCGATAACAAGATTGAGTTGCTTTCATGTTCAACAACAAAGTTTCAGATAATCCACAGCCAGCCGTATGGCTAATGTGGTGTAGAATCAGTAGGATGGGCTCCGAGCTCATCTCGCCGCTTTGTTAGCTGATTCCGAAATGAAAAACTCACCGCGGTCTTAACTTTAAACGCATGGGGGAAGCAATAAAAGCATGCACACAGGAGTCAATTACTTCTAATCCTTTCAAGAAAATGCTCTTCACTTTTAGGAATGCCAAATATACACACCCACGCACAAACTACTCGGTGGATGTTTCACCCTGTGAGGACACAATACAGATGCAGCTCAATACAATGCAGCGCAATGCACAATGTCATGAATGAAAGCACGTCTCATGGCTTTTTCAACACCGTGCAGAACATGGAGCAACGTCGAAAAGGGATACGGTGAATAGAGGACGGATGAAGTGATGACTACAATGTTATGCCAACTTATATTTGCAAAAAAAGACATGAAAAACTGAATTTGTTTGAGAAAAAAAACACGGCTGATGCAATCTGCAAAAGCTGACATTCAGCATTAAAAACATGCTGACACTCAGCTGTGCTTTTGAACATTCCTGCAGTATGTTTAGCATTACTCCTCTCTTTTATTTTAGGGCTTTCTGCTGTTGTTGTTGCTGTTGTTGTTGCAGTGGCATCCAGTGGCACATTGAAGCATGATCAAAACTACAGCACGGCTACATTCACAAAGTCATAGTGCAGAGAGTGTCTGTAACAGAACAACCACTAAATGCGTCATTACTGTATTGTACTATCTTAGCAAAGAACAGAAATGTATTTAACAAAGGCTCAAATACAGCTATATTATTACACAAAGTACCAAACGTGAAAAAAATAGGTCCTATAAGTCACCAGGGTTTTGCGTGCTATCCATTAAGTGAATGCTTGATGATATTGACAGTTTCTGCAGTCTATATCTATATTTTGATGTGTGCACAAGTTGTGTGTGTGTCACAATAACTGACATCACTCTACCACCAGGAGTGTAATTGATCGTGTACTCGAGTTAGGTTCAAACTGATGGGTTTGTCTGTGTTATTAATCAATATGATTGCCTCGAAAGAAATGTATATCCATTTAGTAATACTAACGGACTAACGGATCTTCTTATTGTCATAATTATTTTCATCCATATAGACAATGATACAGTACTTCAACAATACAGATACGACTGGGATTTAATTCACGACGTTTGCTGAGACATAAATGTTGTCTCTCACACCAAGCGTTAGCTTAAGGTTCCCATGACAACTGGTATGTTGGAGAAAGTCTTTTATTATTAAAAGTCTCAGTCAATTAATTTCAAATAAGAGGTTTTGTCACATAGCTAATGCTCCGACTGCTCATATGTAAATGATGAGGTGATAATGACATGCGCTCGTCTGCTGCTGCTCGACTTGGAATGAGAAAACCACAGTCTACTTTCTTGCCGTACGTGTTTGTGAAAACTGAGCCTTCTTCAGGGAACAAAGTTGATGATGTCCTGGGTAGCACTCGATTCCTATGTGACAGAAGCGTTGTTTTCACACAAAAAAACCCCCAAAAAAACTGCTTCAGCAAGTCTGATTTGAACAATAATTTGTACAGCTCTGGGTTCGGAGTTTCGCGCAAGTCACAGATCAAATGTAATGAGAGGTGTCAGAAAACGCAGCCATTACTTTTGCTTTCCAAGTTCTCCATTTCACCATGTCTATGTTTGATATCTTTGAAACACTGCAGCCTGTTTCAATTTCTTCCCCCCAATATGTCATTTAAACAACAAGCCAAAATAAACCATTAGGTTACAAGACAGTTGTTATTTTTGCATGACGTGTATGAAACGAACATTTAAAAAGCAAAAGAAATACTTCAAGGAATCGAAGCAGATCTTACGATAAAGGAGGATAAAGTCAATGAACATTTTTGAAGCAGACGCTGAAGGAGGGACAAATGTTGCATTATTTTGGAAACAAAGCCAATGAGAATCCCAATATTAGTACTGCATGTTGACAGACAGTAGATGTGACTATAATGCTCGTGCTGAGTATTGAATTCTCTCTGTCATTTTATGTTCAGTCCTTGAGTCCTCAGAATGTGTCATCTTTGTAGGAACTTGCATTAGTAATACACTCACACCAAATCTCAGCCATTCCTCTTTAATCGTTTGTTAAAAGACCCGTTTCATCCACTTCTTCTCTACTGAAATAATTCCAAAAGTAGTGAGAGTAAAACCTTCAAAGAGAACCCCGTGTGGTCTTGACCCCAGGAGTTTGATTATACAACGGATCAAACCGAGGTGTTTAAGGTGCTACCGTGGCGCTGCTACATCTGTATAAATACGTGTAAATGAGTAGTATTCACAGAAGGCCTTTATTCATTGACCTGTCAACTATTTTGTCATATTATTCAGCCCAACATTTTAGCTGTAAGATTGATGGAATATTTTGAAGTGGATCTTAATTTGTTTGGATGGATTGTTGATTTCCTGAGGACTCAGAGGGGGAGAGCAGACCGAGCCAAACCAGATTTGTACGACTGGCTGTCCTCGGAAATGTCTGTGCTGACAAAATACAATATACTTCATAAACACACAGCGGCCATGTGTATACCTGTGAGTATCCACACATAAAGGTGGGGTGAAAAAGACGGGAGTGGGTAGTCAGGAGAGGATAAGAGGCAACAAAAACAGACTATGAAATATATAGAGGCCAATCGCTGCACAGAGCAAGTGTGTCTGTAGGATGAGTTGTTGTTAGGCATCTGATGACTTTGTCTCCTGGTACAATCACTGTTTTCTGCCACTAAACATTTAAATGACAAAAGACACGATGATGGACTTCAGGCCCTGCATTTTAAATTATTTGGTTGCATCCCTTATAGCACAAAATGCAAAACGGGTGCAAAACCGCTGATAAATGAATGATGAATCTGACTCTAAACTGACCTTTGAGAGCAGCTGTTTGTGTTTCTGGATGCACAAGTGACTCTAATTGGTGTTTGGTAGAGAGTTTTAAATCACAATCCACTATTACAGCACATCCAAAAAAATGAAATAGCAGGATTTCTAAAAAGGGACCCAGTTCCACCAAGATTTCTCCCCATGCATCCAAAAGTTGTTCCCAGCACTGAGAAGAGACTTTTTACAGTCGTTTAAGGGGAAATGGGTCACCTGCTGGTGAATTCAGCTCAATGACAGCTTCCAATAATAGAAAATGAAGACAACTGGAGAAAAAAATGCAAATTAGAAATGAACCCGAGTTCCCTTCAGGAAATGTAAAATAATAATTAAAAAAACTTGAATTATTGATTAGTTGCTCTCCACATACTATTTTTTTTCCCACCTGGATCTTTCTTTTATTATTTCATTATTCAAAATCAACGCTCAAAAATTATCTGTTAGTTAGTGCAAAAATGAAAATAATGAGCACTGGCAGTTCCTGAAGAAGATACATTTATGTTTTCAGACTTCTCAGTATCTAGTTTAGATTTTCTTTATGTATTTTCATAACTGTGTGTATACAAAGAAGACAATGAACAAAGCAGTGAAACTCTGATTGTTTGTTTCAATGTTCATGTCACATTTGAAGACTAAGAATTTCAATTTGCAGTGCATTGACTCTTTTAATAACAACATTTTGGGAAGACAAGCTGTTACTACTACGATGGAAGGCTTAAAATGCTGGTTAGCACACACAAAGGGAGGAGAGGACAAATACTGACAGATCTGGTACATGTCGACTATTTGTCATCTCACGTTTAGCTTCATTCCACTGGACATGATGGAAAACGTGTGTGTTTTTTAAACCATGCTGCAAAATAAATATTCCAGCTCTTTTTGTGAAATGCTCAAATATTATTTAAATATCCACTCCATATTCCACCCATGCCCGCCTTCAAACAGACCCACACTGCTACAAATACTACCAGGGTTTGAGCTGAGATTGACATTTTAGTATAAAATTAATTGCATTCAGAAACTTTCCCAGCAGTGCAGAAGCAATGATTATCATCCTCAGCCCTGGAGAAATGGAACAGGTTCTGCCTTGTGTCTTTAGAGCAGATTTCTCTTTTCCTCAATTTTGCAGCTGTGTGTGATTCACATATCTCAAAAATACCCGATGGCATTAGGATGCACTTGGAGTTACAAGTCCGTGTGTCCTAACCAGACCAGGGGAAATCGGATTCAGGCCACTGCTGAGATTCGTCCTGAGCTAGGGTGATGTCTCCTGGACAAATCACAGCCAAACTGATGGAACTCTGTATCTGTACTGCAAGAGTTCAATCGTCAATGGTAAAGGTGTTGAGTCCCATCCTGATATTTCCACATAAGATGTGACATTTGACCTTCCAATAATGATCACACTGTCCAGGTTGGAGTTTCTATGGTGGTAAAAATAAAGTTAATGAAATTATTTGGTTACATTACAGTCTTAGCGTCTACTTGCTGGTATAACAATGTCACTTCAACCTGTTACAGAGCCATGCTGACATTGTCCTCTGTAAGTTAGATTGTTGTGTATATCAAGTATCATAGTATTGACATTAAAAAAGACATCATAACTGAGGAGTATGGCTTTGCAATTTACGTGATTACCCATAAAAATGATATTCAGTGCTAGAGCTCCATCCATCCATCTACTATGTATAGTACTTCCATGCCAGGGTCGAGATAGGGCTGGCCTATCCCAGCAGTCATTGGGTGACAGGCTGAACAATTTGCCAGCCTATCACAGGGCTGACACATAGAGACAGACAACACAATCACACATCCATTCGCACCTATGAGCAATATACTCCAATCCACCTAGGTTGCATATTTTTGGAGGTGGTAGGAAAGGGAAGGACCCAGAAAAAACCCACACAGACACGGGGGAGAACATGATAACACCATAAAGAAAGGACCACGGTCAGCCTGGGACTCAAACCCACGACCGTGACCACCTTCTTTCTCTGAGGTAACAGTGCGAACAACCAAGCAGAGCTGGAACCATAAAATGCTGTATGTGTACTAATGCTAAATGTGTAAATTACCATAACAGGTGCACACATGCAGGACTGAAGGTCACATCAAATGTGATGTGATGAGATGTGTCCGATACTGTCGAATCTTTACTTTGCTGTCTTCAACATTTTTTAAACTTGGGGTTTACTCAGAATACACACTGGGCAGAGGTTGCTGACAAGCCTTGGAAAGTTGACAAAACAATAAGTAAAGATAAGTAATGATGTATTCAGTTCATGTACACACTGGACCAAGGGAAATCTGACTCGGCCCACTGGTGAGATTGATCCAGAGTAAGAGTTGGCTCGCCTACACACAACACTGAAATTCTCCTCCAGGTTAGAGACCAGGGCCAAGCCTAGAATCGCTTCCCCAAGACCTGGATTCCCTATATCCCCAGAGCGATGCCTCGATCCTAATTGGCTTTTGTGATTGGCTTGTTACATAGCCAGGGTCCTATCCTGAAATTCCCACTCAAGTGTGGGGGGCTATTCATTTTCACACACAGGAATTGAGCCTTAACAAGATGTCCGGTCCCACAGGCAGGTCCCTACGAGCCTCCTGAGGGCAATCAGGAGGCTCTCTCACCTCCTGTGTCTTAAAGGGGACTCCCCAAGGTGTTGACCTGAGGCCTTGGATCAAGGAGCATGTCACGATGACATTCTTACTCTTACACACAAGTTCATTCCTCACCTCCACTCTATCCAACTAATTAAACTTGATGCTGAAGAGGAAGCCTGACTTCAGCAATTATGTACCTCAGTGAGTGTTGAGCCACCGCAGAGGGCAGAGTACCAACCCTGTTTGTGTAAGCTGGAGAACCTGGTTTTACCTTACGGAGTCAAGTAATTCAGTGCATTGAACAGTGTATCGGCGGGGTCACAGCTCAAATTGCTAATAATGATATTGACATGGGGCGTTTTATCTCTCTTAATATCCTGTTTAAGACATCTTTCCCTTATTGATTGTGTGATTGACTTTAAAAATGTAATATCAAGAGCTATCTCACAGCAACAAGAAGAGTGATTCTTAATGACACAAAATTGATTCACCAAGATGTCACATAGGTCTTTTCAGATAATGTAACAACTCGAGAATTTTATCAAGGTAATAAATTCACTAAACTCGACCTGTGGAGTGGTATCAAGTGGAATATTCCACGCAAACTTATTGTGCTGGTTTGACCCTATGTTCCTCTTTTCATGGGCACTGAGGACTGAAAAGTTTTGTGTAATAACGGCTGCAAGGAGTTTACCGAAGTCTAGCTTTAAATGAACTTTGTCTCAATAACAGGACTCCTCGTCACTGCACACTGGGAAATTTCTTTCATTCCAGACAGGGGAATGTGTGCACATTGTTGTGCTTGTTCGCATGTTTCTAAATTGTGTTATTGTCAAAGTTTAGTATGAATTAATGCAAGTATATGAAGATAGTCAGTGGCCTAAGACTATACGGGGACGCTGTGTTTATGCATCAAATGTTTTGGAAAATTGTACCTTGTTCAATTGCCTTTCACTTTGTTTTTGTCTCAGAAAACACTTTGTCCTCTGGGGTAATTGCTTCAAATAGCAGGCTGTTTGAGACAAAAGATAGATGATTTCAAACAAGCGATATTTGACAAGGCTCTGGTCAATTAAGGTCAGAGTTTTAAAGCGGATGCTATATTTCACTATTTGTACATTAAATGTTAAACGGACTGCATTTATATAGCACTTTTATCCAAAGCGCTGTACAATGTATGCCTCTCATTCACCCATTCATACACACATGGACGGGCGGGGGGACCGAACTGGCAACCTTTTGATCACTAGGCAACCAACCTACCACCTAAGCCACGCCGCCTATACAGTATCACTGTGCATTTGATGAACTAGGACATACGTTCATTTTGAATTCACAGCATAGGCCCGAGCAAAACTGTAAAAAATATGTGGGATGCACAGACAAACAACCAGATAAATAGAATGGAAACTTGAGGCACTTTTATGCAGATGTGTTTCCACATTTAAGTTTGTAATTCCACAGATTTGAATGAGCCAGACTTTTACATTTCCCTCATCTCTTGGTGCTCCAGCTGCATGTTTTAGGAGCGACTGTTGATCATTAGCACTTCCCCCACATTGTGTCGTCTCTGGCATCGCTCCCCGCTCTGTCATTGGCACACTCTTCCTCCTTGTGTTTTAAATTGTAGGAGGCAAAGAATGGAGCTGTGTGGGGCTTGTTTGTTAACGACACAGCACCCTCATGAGTTTGCGCTGGCAGCATGCCTGCTCCCCACCATTGTAGCACTCCAACGCTGGAAAAACTGGAAGTGAACCCAATCTTCTTTTAAACATGCATATTTATTTAGTCATTTACCCAGCAGTCATTAGGGCAATGGATGCGTGCAGCATTTTGCTGTTATCTTCTCTTACTAATTATTTCAAACTTTCTCTTTGGGTTTTAATTTGCTTATAATAGATGATATAAATGGGGCCTTCCCTCAGACGGCTTCACAGATGACTGAAGTATTGCACTGAAATGCTTGTGAAATGCAGCTGTGCTGTCTTTATGGCTCGACCAGGGTGTCCCACAAAACCAGCTCAGCTATTGCCCAGTGATGGGACTTATGCTTTCGTTTTATACACGTGGCATATGGCCAAATTAAACTACACTGATACGGCCTATTCACACAGCGGGAACATTACTCAGGGACCTAATCATCACTTCAGCTGTTCATGTTGTTCATGTTACTATGACGTCACCCAGCAGTTGCTCGCTTGTGAATCGCTATGATATACTGCAGCGCTATGGTTTTATTAGCATAACAACTGTGAAGAACAAAGGATGCCATTTTGATATTTGTTCAGTACAAAAAAAGAAGGGGATTCTGCATTTTGCTTTTCCGTGGCTGCACACGACACCTGTGAAAGCCTCCATTCAGCATATTTGCTTATTGAAGGCTCCTTCAATAAGCAAATGCGATTTTAAGTTTAGTTCAGTTTATTTAGTTTGAATCAGTGTGAGTTCTTTTTGTTTGAGATAGATTGACTTTAATTTGTCTATATAAATGTGACGTTCAAACAGAACACTACACAGAAGACTATTGACAGTCTAACTTGTTTAATGTGTTCTCTAAAGTTCAAACTCATCTTTAAATAAAGTTTGTAAAGCTTCATTGAAGTCATTGGTAACTTTTCCTCGTGTGAAGATATGGTCGCTATTTATCTTTATGGTTGGCTGAGATCAAAATTTTTCCTCTCACACTGAGAGGACCAGAAATACTTAAATGTTTACTCTCCATCTTCAAGTAAAGTTATTAGCAGAAATATACGTTTGATACCAAACTAAATTGACATTGACAGCGAAACTACTTTTGATGAATTCTGTTTTTGATGGGTCAATTTTAATTGTAACTAACTCATTTTTAAAAGAGATATCTGTAATTTTACTCAAATATAACTTCCATCAACCATTGTATAAACCAAATAACACACACTCCGTGGGGAAGATACGGTTGATGATTCTGAGCTACACACATATCTCCGTTAGAGGAGGTATTTCTGAGAAGGAAGAGTAAATTTGTAGTACAATAATATTGTCACAATATTGACAGATGGCAAAAACCTGAGCTGTGAGCTGAGGCCACCACTGAGCTCCTCTTACCTAAGGTGTGATGCCAGCAGGTCTCTCTGCTGGGTTGTGGAACACGGCCCCTCATCTGATCCCAAACAGAAGGAAAATGATGAATATCTGATTGGCTGACTCGAGACATGTGACCTGCAGGAGTGGGGAAATTCAAACAGAGGAAGGACACACCCACATACAGAAAAGAGATAGAATAGAGCAGACATGAAAAAAAGATAAAACGGGATCAGAATAGTGAGCACATATAGGGGCAATACAGTCTATACGATATATTAAACATACAACTACTGTACAATATGATTAGTGCCACTCAATAATATTCCTTGGTTGAAAAAAATGTGTATTTTTGTAATGTGTTGGGGAACAGTCATGTTTTCCTCCAGGTGATCCCTTGCTGTACTTTACAAAGTAAAAATTATACTGAAAATGACCTATAAATATGGAAATTGAAGTTCTGATAGCATTTTCGGTGAAAATCTGTACCAGAAATGGAGCAAGGCAAAAAAATTAAAAATCTAAATAAGTATGGATGTATTTCTGCACAAGTACCCGGGAAAGGTTTTTACATGTAAATTAGAGTAAATTAAAGGTAACAACTGAAACAAAAACAAGACAGTACACACTCTTCAGAGCTTCAGAAACATTAGGTTTTCGCTGGCAATAGATAATACAATACATTGGTTACTTTGGGTTGAGACTGCACAATCAATTCAAAATACATTTATCAATAATCCTAAAATTATTAAATTAATCTCACCAGAATATCATAAAATAAGTCTTAACAATAAACATTTTCCAAAAGATATATCTCCTTACCTCCAAAGAAGCAGTTTCAGTGACCTGTCTGGAAAATGTGTGTTTATGGACATCTGAGGGATGGGAAGGTAGAATAAGTGTTAAATGTATGCATAGTCCATTTTTTTACTTAAAGTAAACTTTAATTATACTACTTAAAAGATCAACTTTACTCTGTTGATCTTTTTGATCGATAGACAACAAACCAATATACAGCACATCATTTACTCACAGAACTGTTGAATGATGAAGAAAATGTAAAAATTATGGGAAAAGGAAAAGGCATTAAAAATCCTTTAGCCAGATGGCCTTATGTGATGCTGCTATTATACATTCATGATAGGTCATAGCCTCATACACTTACGACACAAATTTTTCTAGCTGCCTAAGTGCATATGTTTCAGTGAAGACCATTTTCACCTCAGAAAATAGCCAAGCTGAGAATGGAACAGTCTTGTCATGCAGATATAATTTTATTGTATCTTGTCAAGAATGGACAGCAGATTTATCTATTTATTAGCATTGTCTATATATGCTCGGCGTGAGTGATTGTACTCTCATAAAGAAGGATCAAGCCAGAGAAATGCATCAAACTATCAAGATACTGCCAAGGGTATTCGTGTTTGTAGAACGTTTAGCAGTGGGGGTGGAAAACAGTTGTAGGTTGTCAGAAACCTTTGAGGATGAATAAATATGATGAAGGGCTTTAATTATGTGATTGCTGGCTTGGAAACGATAACACTGAAAATAGACGAGTGCTCTGCGGGGAGGGGGAGAACTCCAACACCCTTTCACAGAGGGAAAGTGACAGGTACTTTCTACATGGCTTTTGAATAGTGAGTCTCCACCTTTTCATCTCTGTGGACTTTAATGATACTGTATTTGGATCAAGTGAACAGCTGCGAACGAGCACCGTGCACCCAAAGAGCAGTAGACCCATAAAGAGATGTTTTGGACGTGCCAGATTTAATCAAAACCTGTTTTCTCATCACAAACGCAAAATAAAAATAGTCATTTCATCCAACTAGCAATTGTTTTCCGCGTTGCCAAAGTATGATACAGCTTCACGACACCGTTAACGTGCACCAATTAAATAATAAGAATATAAATTAAATTCACACAAGCCTTTTGGATCAATAAGTGTCAAATAAATGTCACTGTGGCTGAAAACGAATACCAATATTTGCACTTGTTTGAAGGGTTACTGTAGTGTTTTCACACAGACTGAACACCAAATTAAAACGTTCAAAAATTATAGTAAGATTGACAATTTGCTGTCAACTTTCTTCATACAAGCTGTGTTGGTGAAATATATGAATGTAAAGTACTGAGTGTCTGTTTTCTTAAGTAAACACAATTGTACTTGTAGTAAATATGAGCCTAAATTGCTGCCAAGCACTGTAGGTTGCAGCTATCATGGCTGCTAGCATGTTGCTACCAGCTCTTAATTTCTAATTTCTACAAAATCATAAACAAACTGGAATTGATTAAAGTTATCAAACATTTGTAATGTCATAAAATAAAATTTACGGCATTGGCGCTCCAACTTTTCACAGTGGATGGAATTTGAATAGTTTCAGATTCGGATTCGGATTATCGTTTGCGTGGTAAAGCCGCTGGACCGGACGTGACGTCACCGCACACCGCGATTCGGTAATTCATATTAAATTATTAAAAACAACTGCGTTAAACTGTGAAGCAGTTATTATTATTTTATTCCAATATAAAGTTACAAACCATTAAGGTAGACTTGGGAGCTAAACAAATGCCTCTGAGGCAACAACAACATCGGCTCAAATAATTATACTCAGTTTTTAAGGCTTAATTATTTCATGTTGTTTATTTATTATTTCTATATTTATTATGAAATATTGTTTCTTAATGACATTTTATACTACAATAAAATATCACCACCACCTCTTCCTTTCCAGTCTGTTGCTGCTTTGTGTCTCTCTTCTGTTCTTGACCCAGTTTTTCAAACTAACATCGTTTTGGTACTTTTAAAATTTACAAACTCATTCTTTGGTTAAAGTGTCTGTGTCCCTGATATAATGTTTACTGCGCTACTGCTTCCACATTCTTTTTGTTGTTGTATAAAATCAGATCTGCTGAGCTTTATAGGCTGCGTTAAATGTCAATAAAATAAAAACAGGAGCAAGTCTTACTTTTAATTTTGGGATCATAAATTGAGTAACTTACTGCTAAAGGAGAGACACTGAGACATTTTGCACTTTTTTTGTCAAACTTATCCATAGAAATCATTCATTTCTAAATCAATTAATTAATTCCAACAATCAATGAATGCAGGATATCAAAACCATGAGTGAGCAATTAAAGCTGAATAAAAGTTTTTACAAAAGTGAGTTTTGGGCGGGTAAATTCAGCAGTTTAAGTGTAATAATTTATTTGTAATGATAGACATTTCGCAAGCGTGAACTAATATCCAGCACCACCATGGTGTGAATGTGCTAGCAGCAGCTAAAATCCCTACAATGTTAAAATAATGAATAGATAAATAATGTTCACAGTGAACAGGCATCATTTTTAATTGCACAAAAAAAACACCTTTTGTTATTACTTCAGATAAAAAATTCCAAGCACTATACTCGCTCACTTGAAGAGCATTATTTCATCCCCATGATGCTAACACAGCTTAGTACCTGATGAGATAATGGCTGAAAAACCACCGTGTGCAACTATTTTGCTGTGGAAACAAATATGGCATTTCTAAAGTACGTTCACGTAGAGTTGACTTAACACGACACTCCCTATTGATTCCTTTCCCCCACGGCTCTTTCACACTCTAATCAGACGAACAAAACAACAGGACAGGTGTCCCTTGAAGATACTGGCGGCACCATTAAGTATTTAGCAACAACGGTGCACCGCAGAGGGTGTATTCCTATTCTTGGTTAACCTACTTATCACCGCAGTATGCTAATGCTGATGTTTATTACAGTGTGCTTCCATGTTTAAAACATTATTTGAAATTTACATGTCTGTTTGCAGCAGATGTGCCTCTGTTGGGTAGGAGCATGATGGGGAAAAAAAAACAAAAAAAAACAAATATGAAAACATAAAAGCAGACCATTATTCATGTTTAAACAATGGGTCGTGGACTGTTTGGGGAATGTTTATTTTCATGATGTTGTTAATATTGTATTTTCTATTTCTTATAGATTATCATTTCCACCCGGGAGTAGCACAACTCTGGATAGTTTCTTGCTCAGCGTCGGCATCGGCGCACGTGTTTATCCTGCGCCGTACAATCTCGCATGAACTTCCGATGCAGGGATCGTTCCATGTTAATATCAAGTTTATTTGCGCGGCCCAATATCACATCCAAGGTCTCGGCGGGCTTCGCCGGCCCACCGCAGCAACGGTTCCTGACCCAGCTCGTGTACCATGAAAGATGAAAGTCCCTCGTATGTGGAGTTGTCGCATTGTTCAAATGTATAACCTTGCACTCCGTGGTCCCTGAGCAGCGTGAGCCTTCCTCACATGGAACAAGCTCTATTACGCTTTTTTGTTGGTCCACAATACCTCGGGGTAAAGGTTTGGTCTGGCCCAGTTGACTGTCAATGATGCAGTTTAGCTTTTTGTCTCTGCGAAGCCTGAGGAGGAAGTATAATTGAGAAATCAGCAGGGCTCCCTCTCCCTCCTCCAAGTCAGTCGCTTACATACTGTGTTCCCACACCAATCATCAGCTTAGCGGCTTAGCAGTATTTGTACTTGAAGATTGTATGGCTGTTGCCGTCAGCTTCTTATCCGGGCAGTGATTGTAAAGAAGAGTCGAAAATTTTGCTGCGGCACAAACGTGGCATTGATTTATCTGTTGTTTGATTCTCTCAGCGAACCTGAAACAGCCTGTGAGTGACATTACGTTGTGGATCTGACCTCTCAAATTCAGCTTGTACAAGTGGATTCATTCGAAGCATGTTGCATGTGTGTTCGTGTGTGTGTGTGTGTGTGTCTTTTACTGCCAATGGAAAAAAAAAACCTCATCTTGTCCATCTACCCAGGAGTCATGTCACCCTGATCACAGAAAGATGGATTTACAGGGGATAAAAGCACAGCTAGACATCTGTCACAGATCAGTTCTCTTCACCTGCCCTAAAGCTTTCTACAGATAGACCTGAAATATGAGGATATATTTAGATAGGAAAGATATAAATGGAATACGGAGCCGACATTAGAAGTGGGATCAATTCTGTGGGATCAAAAGTATCATCTCAGAAGGCCTGAAGTGGAAACAACCAAGAGAGAGAGCCAGAAATAAGACAGGCAAAGGATTCCGTGCATGAGTTTGAATACAAGTGTTTCATTTCTCTCCTTTCGGCTGTATTGTCATCGTGTGAAAGGCTACTGTTCAAATTCAAGTTCGAGTAAGAAAAATGCTGAGGTGAGGGCTTTTCCAGAGATTCCTGTGTCATCATTTTTGGGGGTTACGGTGTGGAGTCAAGCCCTTGGAGATGTGATCAGTCTCCTCCTTTTAAAGAAAGCAAACTCTGTTCTGAAATGGCAAAATCTTATCTGGATACACATGAGTGTGAATGAAATGATGAATACTGGAACATTATTACATATAAAGGATGGACAGAGAGACAGATAGACATGATGGATGGATGGATAGATGGATGGATAGATGGACAGATAGACAGACAGACAGACAGACAGACAGATAGATAGATAGATAGATAGATAGATAGATAGATAGATAGATAGATAGATAGATAGATAGATAGATAGATAGATAGATAGATGATAGATGGATGGATGGATGGATAGATAGACAGATAGATAGACAGACAGACAGACAGACAGACAGACAGATTTCAGTCTAAGAGTGTGAAGTGTAACTCATCTCCACCTTTAATGCCGTCATTAAGAAATACTTCTCCATCAATGCACCTAATTACTTTCTCAAGTGTGAAATACTTAAAGTGTGTATTTTTACATTTAAATTAACATTCACGTTTCAGCTTCCGTGCTCATGAGGCAAGGTCCTCACACATAAAGCATACTTAACTCTGGGACAAATGTGACCATGGTGATGGCACATGATAAAATGAATATCATTTAATTTAATTAATCAGAATTTAATTTATTGGCTTCCCATCTAATTTGGGGGGGGAAAAAGAAAAGCGTCTCGGTTATGGCGAAAGGAGACGTGGCTTGCAAATGTCCTTGGAAGTTTTCCATTCAGTGAGTGTTGGAAGGCACACTTGTCGCCCATGGACTTAAATGAACACACAGCTCTTTAGTTGCCATGGGAATGTGCTAAAAGAAATGTGAAACTCAGGACAAGGTGACCATTAACCTCATAACTGTATCGTCCCACTGGCCGGTCATTATTACAAAGTCATATCGAAAGGCCAGGTATTGTTCTGATTCAATGTACCGTGCTTTAAATCTAGTCCAGATCACAAAGCTTCCAAACTATACCACCAAAGTACCATAAAATGTATCACATTAAAAGAACTGTACACAGAGCGATGCAATGATGTCATTCTTTCAATTAGATATGTTTTAATTAAGAATTAAATTGCTTTATTCGTTTTTTTTTGCTTTATTCTTTTAATTCTTTCAAAATATGTTGAATGAAAAGAATTACACATGCATTAGATTTGTGTTTAAAAGACTTATATACTGTATGATTCAATGCTTTTAATTTTTAATTCTCTAAATTCTTTCAAAATATATCTAAGAATATATCAAAAGAATTAGATATGACGCAAGGATGTAATTAGTTTGGATATATTTTAATATATTTCAAATGTGTTTCATCATTACATCATATTTAATTCTTACAATAGATAAGATATCTTTAGATGTAGAGATATCTTTTAGTCGATAAGAATTAAAAGAATAATGCATGATGTTATTCTTTTAGGTAATAAAAAAAAAAATCTTTCATTTCTATTCAAATATATCTAATTTAAAGAATTGCTTAGGATGATATGATGTGGTTGTAAATATAACATCTTAGGAATGGCTTCAGAATACGATCACGAGATGAATTACAGTGAAGGTGAACACGTGTGATAAAACACGTTTCTTGCTTAATGTTACTACGTGTAGTAATGTCAAACTGCACGAGATGGTGGCGATAATTCACGTGTAGATGGCTTTGACAGGCGGCGAAGGCAGCGTAAATGTTCTTGATTTACAGTTGCCTTCACTGTTTGAGCTTCCTCTCTGTGTCTTTGTAGATTTTGAAATCTCTTGTGTGGATTCTTTTGAACAGAGCAGCCATCATAACATGCAGGTAAATGCTATAGACAGAGAAGTGCTGACGGTGCATTGACGGTAATCCTCAGGCGTTAACACACTAATCTTCCATTCTGAAAGGTTTCAAACATGGCAGCCCCGTTTCCTGAAGTTAAAACATAGTAGCTTAAGGCACTGAATAACCAAGGCGGCTGTACATAAAAAAGGCTATAGTCAGTGAAGGCACTTGGCTTTACAGATTTATTACATGGGGATGATACAAGAAGCAACCACGGGTATTGGTAACTGTGAGGTTTTCATCCATCGATCGCTTTAATCTGAGTTCTCACACGTCTTAATTTTCCGATACAGAACGTAGAGGTAAAAATAAACATCATATAGACTCGATGCTTTTCATAATTTAAATGTAATCCAATGTTTAACATCACTGTGAGAATGCAGCGTTGAATTATTTGTTATTTCTCATTATTTTTGGAGAAGTGGGGAGGTAGGAGGTATACGCAATGCTGTAGGAAGAGAGGCGGTATATAATCCATTATCCCTTCTGGTTTACTTTGTGCAAATGCCAAAATTCCCTCATATGCAAATTTGCAAAAATGAAAAACCCAAGTTTTGGAGCCGAGTCACAATTGCCGAATCCGAAACTTGACAAGGTGGAATTAGCAACACTCCTCACGACCACAAAGCAAACGCACAAGCGAGTGCAAGATTAGAAGGTTTCCACTTTCGTTCGTTTGAAAGCACAAAAACAATATGTTCACAACTGTCAACGGCGACATCATGGGATTATATTGAACTGTATAAAATACCCTGCTTGCTTCAAGTGTGCGTTAATCTAGTCTGGATTGGCTGATGTGTACTCACATTGACAAGGGCTCATGGTTAATCTGCTCAACGTGATGTATCTAAGTCATTTGTCCATATATACCAATAGACCACATACTGAATCATAATGTGATGTAAAACTGAAAGAGACTCTGCTTTGTTCAAATGTAAGAAAAAGCTCCAGGTGCAGCCACGACTGTTGCTGCTGCTTTTGGTGATTTATTCTTCATGTCGCCGTTATTACTCTTTCATTTGGATCACAGGGTGACGCTCCAAAAGCATCTGGATTGTTTATGACAGTAATAGAGCTTTTCCAGAATACTATATATTCTACCAATTTAGGGCACGTCGTTGTCTTCAAATTGAAGAAATTGGACACATTATCAGATAGACACTAATGAAATGGGTAAAATCCAGTCAATTACTGCAATTTTCTTCAATTTGTGGAAACATTACACACACACCCATCGCTTCATAAGTTGAGTTTTTGGTCCTTTTTAGAACATGTTGTATTTCACCTTAAGTAAATTCACCTGGCACAGTGATTGCAAACCAAATGTGAGACCAATACAGCTACTATATACAGTATATATACTGTATATATATATATATATGGGTATGTCTGTGTGAAGGTATGTATGTATATATATATATATAGAGAGAGAGAGAGAGAGAGAGAGAGAGAGATGTGTGTGTGTAATGTTTCCAGAAATTGAATAACATTATATATTGTAATGTGTTTGGGGTTATGTGGGCGGGGTTTCCCCATCATGCCTTTTGGCATGGTGCCTCTGTACCATGAGTGTCATTATTGTCACCAATAATGACACTACACCTATGCAGAGTGAAAGACAGACTGTAACTGTTACATGAATAATCTATTGCACTAAATAAATTGGTGCTTCGTGACTCAGAGTTCTTTTATTATTTCTTTAACGTGCTATAATATATACACATATATATACAGTATATACGTATATATACAGTACTGTGCAAAAGTCTTGGTCCCCCATTAGATTTGCTGTTTTATCAATACTATCTATCTCTTTATTACAATCCCTTGGAACCAGGCTCTCTTCAGCCTAAGACCAAGACTTTTGAACAGTACTAAAGATATACAGAGAGAGAGCGATACAGTACATGTATGTAAGTATATATACAGTATATACTTTTCTTCCGTTTCTGGGTTCTGAGTTAACAGTAATGAGCCAAAATACAACACAAGCTCAACTGATCATTCCAAGCTTTACAGCTGGAGGATTACATGGGTACCTAATAAATCGGTGAAGCATTGTGTTATTTGTTTTCTGCATTTACTGCAGTATGACACGAGGCCATCTCTGAGCTGCAGAAAAGTGGGTCTAACTTTTATTACGATTCACTTTCTGCCTAATGTCTCAGCATCTTTTCCTGGAGAGACTTCATCAGTATTCAGCTTTCTTCACTCGTGTCAGCTGTGGACCATGCATGAACCCTGAGGAGAGACTCAGAGGAATATTAAATAAACCTCAAATTATCCCAAACTCGATTAGAATCACAACAGCACCAAACAACTGTGCACACTCCCACAGTTCAACCATTTAGGATGGAATAATAGACTGACTCCCAAAAAAGACTACATAGCAGAAATCAACTTTTGCCATGCATTATTTACTCTGGGTTCACCTTGGCAGCTTGCAGTATGAGATTAAAAGAATAATTTCAAAGCTGTAAATAATCCGTGCAGGCACATATCACATCCTCTGAAGGGCAGTGAATTATTTATTGTAATCTGGCAATGCAAGGTTGTTTATCACATATTAATGTGATACATTAGGGGAGTAATTCTCCTCTGGCGCACCACATGGACTTTCACTCATTCAGCGTCAGGGTACATGCTCCGTCTGCGGGGATTTGTGGGGTTGTAATCTGAGTAGGAGCTAATCTACACCTGCAGCGTCCTGTCAGTGAGTGTGAAGACGTGTGTTGATGGACTGATAAATTGCTCAGGTGTAGATATTCCCATCGGGCCCTTTGAGGCTGAATTGTTCAGGTGAGGAATGTGCCAAAGAAACGATGTCCATTGTTCTTGATTTTCCAAGTAGTAATCCTCGGGTTGTTATTGCTAATATCTACGGGCGGATTATTAGCAGCGCAAGGCGACTCGTCTTCGTCCCATTTATTTGTCTTCTTGGAATTTGCCTCCTCGCCCGTGGCTCATATTTCACATCTGGCTGCTCATTTTTCCACTCATCCAAGTATCTCCCTCCGGTCTGGGTCAGTGATCGGTGGTAAACAGACATTTGTCCCCTGAGACTTCCTCACACCTTGCACCAGGTGACTTCTTGGGTCATTCAAGAGTCACGGGAGGGCTGCTGGAGTCGCACAGCAGTCATGTGAAAATCACTGGTATAAAAGTTGATGTCCAATGACCTGGATAGTTGATAATCCACGTGGTCCAGGTCTGTACACAGATATTAAACATTGTTTTCTTTTAACCAGTAAAGCAGATCAGTCTGATTATTATATTATAAGGCTTATATATGATGTGCATTCTACCCCTCTTGTTTTGTTTTTGCAGTATATATGATCCTGATCTTATATAACGTAGTTTGAACACATTCTCTAAATGATGTTGGCTTTAAGGAACTGTGCTCTATACATTTTTTTTGTCAGTACGCTGAGATGGGGTGCTACACACTGTACACAAGACAGCACATCATTAACTCCTCTCCGCTCCATTGTATGCGATTACGATGCAGTAACTTTGTATTTGTATTTGTATGCAGGAATGTTTGGAACAGCAGAAAGCAGCAGTTTGAGTAAGAGCCAAACTGCATATATAAGCTTAATGCCAACTAATCAAATGGCTCCAAATTTTAAAGGAAACGTCCCAGATGACTACTTTAATGTGAATACATTTGAATATATTCACGCTGCTTTGTACTGGCAGTAGGTTTTACTCTGTGCATCGGTAATAAGAAAAATGTAGGCAAAGCGGCGGACGGTGAATTTCATTTTGTGAAGTCCGATCTCGACTCTGCGGGCAGATGATAGGCCGTGTCACCAGTTGCACAACAGACAGCACTATAAGTTGGAGGATGAAAGATTGCCTTTAGGCTCATTAGGAGGAACAGCTGGTTGGGTAATGAAGAGGAAACAGCGTGTCAAGAGGTTCCCTCAACTTCCCAAGAGATGCATTTCCAGAGTACACCATTGAAAAGAAAGATTAATGTTGATGCATCATCACTTCACCGCTCGGAGAAAAAGACGGCGAGGGGGTGTCTGTAAGTATTTTATTCAAATCAGACGTGCATTCTGTATGAAAATGTAACGGCTTGGAGAGCCTTCTCCGGTAAACCTTAAAAATCTAAAAAAGAAAATGCAGCTGAAATACAACACATTTTACATCCTTTTACCTCAGGATAATTTGATTAAGACAACACATTATATCAGCTATGTACAGTATATATGTACACTATTTGACAATACTGTGTATAGAGGAGGAAGCATTTTAACATTCTGATTTGTCAGGGCTGGACACATTGTGTGTCAAAAGGATGTCACAGAGATGCTGGTCAATGTTGTCTTCGGTGCCTCCAACAGTTACACCGAGCGGATTTGTCCAAATTTTCGATTTCATCCTGCAGATGCCCAATTGGACTGAGATCTTGTGACTGGGCAACCTAATGCTCTATGCTGAATTTACTGTCATGTTCAGGGAGCCGTTCACCGACTATTCTGTTTGTGTGGCATGGAGCATTACCCTGCTGGAAAAATCTCCTTCCACAGGAGTGCCTCCACCCAGTTACGGATGTACCTGATTGGCAATAGCGTTCCGCCGTCCCGTGGCACTCAACCATTGGTTCACTTTATCAAGAGTCCGAAAATGCGCGGCGGAAGAAAAAACCCCGCATACCATCGCTGATTGATGCATGTATTCATGTGGCTTTCCTCCAACTTTTTTCATCAGTGTGAAACAGCAGGACGGCGGTTTCATCTGTATTTTCAATCCTCCGCTGGAGTGTTTTTGCTTCTTGGTCTACTGCAAGCACAGCGACCTTTCAGCGGAAAGCAGCAGAACACTGGCTGCCTCGTGTCTTATTATTTTTTATATTTTTGGGGGTCAAAATCCCTGTCTACTATTTACGATTCTTCAATACATGAACTGGACTGGATGGTATGTTGTTTGGGTTGACTACAGCTCATAAAGCCGCGCGATTGCCATGCAAATACGCAGTAATTTGAATAAGTCATCGTGGTTGATGGTGTGTGTGACACAAGATAAATCTCGTACATTTAACTCAGGATAGCGAGCAGTCTGTTTTCACTTGGCACTTTTTATATGCCTGATACAGCTATCAAGCCTGAAAATGAATGATGACATTCTTGCTGCACTGTTTGATTCATGTGCTAGTTGGAATTTGCTGCCAGTTATCAAAATTATTGCCTGAATTGTACAGCATTCCGCAAGGCCTCGAAATCAGAGCGCCGTTCACGCCACACGGATGAATAATTGCGGCAGGTTGACAAGGATATCTTTCAGCAGGATATTTGATAAAGCTGAATGGAATCTTACGGTGAGCAGCGCAAATCAATAGGAACGTTGCAGAGCGCACGTTGATGCATGTCATATAGTGAAAGGAAGTCTAAGTGGGTCAGACGTGGAGTAGAAACAAAGATTGGCATTGTGTCATTCTTGAAGGGATTTTAAATGTAAAAAGTCTGCTGTTTCACCAATTGGATCTTAACTTACCCTGCTTGTGTAGAAGCGTGTGTGTGTGTGGGTGTGTGTGCTCTCATGTTGCCATCTTACACAGTATGCGTGCCAACAAATTGCTGGTCTAATGCTTCAAATGATGTGCGATAAGAGTCTTATTAGTTAATCGCATGTCACACACACGTGATTGTACTGTCTCAAGTTCATTATTATTATTATTTTTAATAATTACTTACTGTTTTTTTTATTCTTACTGTTATTTTCTTATAATAATTGTCTGTATGATTACTTTGAATAATAATAAACAAATAAATCAATCAATAGATAGATAGATAGATAGATAGATAGATAGATAGATAGATAGATAGATAGATGGATGATAGATGGATGGATGGATGGATGACAGATGGATGATAGATGATAGATGGATGATGGATGGATGGATGATAGATGGATGATGGATGATGGATGGATAATAGATGGATGATGGATGGATGATAGCTGGATGATGGATGGATGTATGGATGCTTCAAATAATAGAATAAAATGAACATAAAAGCCTGATAAAAACATCAATATTCAAATAGATCAAATAAAATTGAGCCCAAATACATAAAATGAAGTGAAAGAGAATAAAATGAGGTTGGAAACAGAATAAAAGACAGCATAAGAGCATAAACTTAGACATGCAGTAGTACAGTGTATGTCAACGGGAAGAAAACGGGCAAGAAAAGACAACTATGATGGCAGAAAGATGCAGTGGGATTAGGAGATTTTTGCTCCTAATCTAAAAAAAGTGTCAGTAGTTTGTAGCACGCTCTCATACTCCAAACTCGGAACAGCCTTTTGGATTTATGAGGAAAAATATTCTCATGTTGTCCTGTCATGGTTGAATCCTGTGATTCTGTCTTTATTCACACACTAATTAGTGCAGCTCTGTTATCCTGCTCCTTTCTAAACACCATCCAACTTTACTCTTCTGGTAAAATCAGCACATACTGTCACAGTAAATATTCCCACAGATTAACCCAAACACTTTTAGACGCTAAAATCCATATACTGTACATCTTTTGAAGAAGATGCGTGCACCCTGTCATCTTCTCCGTCGCACCCAGCGACCTGACTTTACATCAGCATCATTTACATATCAATTATGCGTTTGGCAGGTGCTTTTATCCAAAGTGATGCACACGTGCGGCGTCCTACCACACAGGCACTCCAGATAAGCCAAGGGGTTGTGACGCTTCGGATTTGTGATGTGGTGAGATTTTTTGGAAACAGCCTGAGGTCGGTGTCAGGATGTGTCACAAATTTACGGCAGATAAGAATAAACTGCTTTCATTGGACGGGCTGTACGCTGATGATTGCCGCAGCTCTCAGCAGGTTCACGGAGAGGATCCAGGGCAAATGAAGGGCAAATCTACGAGCATCATAGGGGGAAACTTGTCATGTTTTCCTTATGTTGATGGATGAGCTGCCATTTCTGAATTGTCCCATAATGCCATACTAAATCGTCTGTACGATTACTTTGAAATTGAAGCTCTGCAAAGGATGCAGTACATTGACAAGCCCATTCAGTAAAACATTCAGCACAGCTGCAGCATGTCAGCGCCTTCATGCTTCACAAGTTACTTAAAAGTGTATTCTTTCTTGACATATGCTCCTGGAATTATGTACTGTATATGGATCTGAATTTTAAAATTGTGACACTCTCCGGCACTAAATGACATATAACTACACGTGCTAATGGGGTCTCCATCAGGAATAAATTATATGTTCACGTATGGGCGGCCTGGCAGGTACAAATGCCTACACTAACCTTTCTCAGTGGCTCTGGTCGTCGGGTCAGCTATTGAATTTATAATTAACTTGTGAGGAAATGTGGGCATTTTTCTATTAAAAGAGACATCTTGTCAATTACAATCCTTGCAGAGATATTCACTGAACTTCCTGTTGGAAGAAAGGTCAATAGCCGTGTGTAATGAGTAATTGACTCAAGGCAGAGAGCAGCTCAGCCTCAGACTATGGTTCTGATCAAGTAGCAAAATGTGATTTATTTCCATATCATTTTCCCTCTCATTTTCCAGCGTGTTATAGAAAATCAAGCCTGATTGAAGTGCCACTGTAGGGGCCAATTCATCACCAAAAAAGGACTCAGGAAAATGGAGTTTAAATGGGGTGATGATGAAATGAACATGGGTTTTTGAATATGCACCACGGCACAGACGAGGACTAATGACCTGCGAGGCCCAGTATCACATTTAAACAATGAGATCGGGCCGCAACTCCGCCGAGTCCACAACCAACCGACAAATACAAACAAAATAGGACATGGGGAATTTATTTATAAGCCACATGCACGTTGAGGCTCATTTTTGTTGGGATATTTGAATGGAAAAGACCAGGGGGAAGGGAAAATACAGATATTAAATTCTCTTTGAAATTCAATATTGTGTACCTGGATGTACGCGATAGATAGAT
>OMNV01008992.1:0-11885 GCA_900303265.1 Brotula barbata
GTAAAAATCACCAGTTATATTTACTGGTTTAAATGTGACACTCTATAGCAGAGCTGGGCAAAGTACGGCCCGCGGGCCACATCCGGCCCTTTGCCTGTCCCTGACCGGCCCGCGTAAGGTTGATCGGAAATTAGAAAATAAAGTTTAAATGAGTTTACCACATGCGTGGATTATAACGGCCACGCTTTTATTTTGAAGGTGTCTTTTTTTGCGTATGTACGTACATTCGTACCTACGCCACTTACGTCCGTAGCATGTTGTTGATGTTTAGCTCTAAAAAGCCCAAGATTGATGCCTGTTGTGTTTAAAACGTCACCAACTGTTCCGTATTTACCGTAACATTGTTTGCTTAGTTTGTAACGAACATGAGGCTCCGTTAAATGACGACAAGTTGAGATAAAACACGCAGAGAAACACAGAAATCGGTCCGGATGCAGGGGTGACAATCCACGGTGAATTATCAAAACAAACTCACATTCTCGTTCGTAAACTGTGTGTGTGTGTGTGTGTTATGAGATGTATCGGTTTGGATTGTTATTCTTGATGTATGTTGTCAAAGATAAAACAGGAATCCAGGATGGATTTAATCCAGGAGAGCATCATGATGTTGTCAGTTTTGGATTACCTGTGTAATATTTTCAAAGACTCCCACATAATTTAATGTTTGTATTAATATACTCTATGGAGTGATTTTTAATATAATAAATGCTAAAGAACATCAGTAAAAGCACAGTTTATTTTCTGTAATCTAATCTAGTGTTAAATTTACAGTTATGGGGTGACAAAATTTGTTTGGCCCCCAGCAACATTCTACGCTTCTCATGTGGCCCCCTGGGAAAAATAATTGCCCACCCCTGCTGTAGGGGGTGCTAGGACATGAAAATCCCCCCTGTAATTCATGTGCTGTGTTTAAAAAAAAAACAGTTTACACATTTCTAATCCATCCCCATGGATTATCAATGTCACCCATGTATTTTTCAATCTGTTCACTCAGTTTAATAATCTGCACTTTAGGATTTAAGATAAAAAATTTTCACCTTACTGATCTATTAATAACTCGGTATTTTCACAGAAATCACACTGAATAAATCTTATAACGCATTAAAGATGCATCGTGATATATTTTCGTATCTTTGGGCTGAAAATAAAACTCATGTCTGTACAGATTGGCCTTGACCACAGAGTTTAAGAGGTTAAAATAAAAGTGTACACTGCAAAACTGTGTACACAGATTATGAAACCGAGTGAATGGATTTAAAAATCCATGGTTTACAGTCGGTGGGGAGATAGTAGAAATCCATACCTAAGGTTTATAAACTGACCACACAGATGGGAAGGACGGTTTGCTACAGAAGTCACCAATCAGATCTTTTTTTTGTGTGTTTTTGCAAACTTGACGTATGTAAGTGGTTTTTACAAAGGCAGCAAAAGGGGCTGACAAACAGCAAGATGCTTGGAGTCACAATAGCAGGGAAATTTCCACCCTTTGCTCCCAGAAATCATCTCAGCTTCCCTCCGAGCAGATGGCGAGCCTTGTGGAGACCTGCGTGCACAGAGATTCGCCTTATGTACGTGGACTGTACAGTGGAGCAGGGTTGTTGTGTTGCATGCTGGGAAACAGTTGCGAGGCACTTCAGTGGGATTGGTATGAGCACAAAGAATCCAACATTCCCTTTCGTATTCATTTATATTCCATGTGAGACAATGGCACTGTGCTTTAATGTGGAATGACTTCATGACTTTCAGTCTTTAAGTTTGTCAAATTACCATTTCTGGCTGCATGATTTGCGGAAAAAAACAAGTTCTGATTACTGCTAAGCATATTGTGATTATGATTTGAGCTGAATCTTGTATGGTGTACTTATGTTATTGAAGCGTTTTTGGGTTTTTTTAAGCTAAAAATGTATGGCGTATGCTTTACGGGCAGCACTTTCAGTCCCAACTGTTGGACGGATGAGTAGCAGTAGTAGTAGTAGTAGTAGTAGTAGTAGTAGTAGTACTATGAAGATACAGTTTGGTGTACAGTTTTATTAAACACACGAACGCAAGTTGGGAATACGATCTGACAACTGTCTAACTTAAACAAACCATGGTATGTGATGGCTCGTACATCCGAGTATAATCTCTTCCTCAAAGAGGAGACGACAACAACAACAACAACAAACGACTTCCTCACAAGCCACTGTGGAGCAGCTGCAGGATTACCGTAATTACTCCAATATGCTGCAAGCATGTTTCCACCAGTGCCATGATTTGGACTGATTCACACTCTTATATTGTGACGTAAATCACAGCTTCTTATTTATTATTTTTTATTATTTTTATAGTTTTTTCAAAATGTATTCTATTTTATTGATTTTCCAAAGGTATTTCTGCAAATCCAACTTTAATAGAAAACAACCACACAAACATGCAAGAAAACCACACAACCTTTTAAGCACATACACACACACACACACACACACACACACACGTACGGTACAAGCACACATACAGGAATGCGTGTACAGGTATCCTGTGTTCTGCACCTGTATGCGCTATTATTCAGTTCTTAGGCCATTTAGCGAGTCAGTACAAACAGAGCAGCATTCGATTCATTGTGTAGCCCACCACATGGAGGTCCAACAAACAATACACACCATTTTCCAGTTCAGTTCTGATAGAACGAGATGCACATGCTCTTTATGTTTTTCATGTAGGCATCATTTATACATCTGTCCTCAGCTGACATATCTGGGGCTCGGCTTTCTGCCTGGCTGCCTGTCAGAGAGGAGAAACTCTGTTTTGATTGGCAGGTTAAACTCTTCAAGGTCAGCTTGCTCCACGGCTCACCCTCTCAGTGTAGATTACTCGGGTAATATCTCTCCTGTTGAGCATCTCCCACCGTCCCTCCGCGGGTTCTCAGTCTACACTCAGATCTAAAGATTGTGTCCCGGCCTCTTCCTCGCATGGTTACATAAGCTACTGCACATGCTGTTGAACATGGAGATTGCACTGCACTGTATGTTGCATTTCTCCATTGCATTCTGGGGAAATGAATTTCTGTCTCTGTTATCAGATCCGGGTAGGGGGGGAAGGATGGAGAACTGGATGTAGGTGCATGATTACAGGCCCGGAAATTGGCCGAAATCAGGCCAAGGTCTGTATTCATCAAAAGGCACCCACGTGGATTGCCAAGCTTTACGGGTTTCTGCCTGAAATTCCATTCAAAATAACTGCAATCTCCATAAACACTCATTTGCATACCAATTAGTACTGGTAGAGAGACAGAGGCAGAGAGAGAGCAAAGGGTCTTGCATAGTCAAGTGCAGGTCCCTGTTGTTGTCTCACCATCTTTGACGAGCTCCACTATCTCTCCCTCTCTGTCTCCCTGTCTTCAATGAATGTATAAAGAAATTAATTGAATTAATTCTTAAATTGAACATGAGCTAAACATGACACCTTCTGCAGGCAAGGAAGACCCGATTCTACAAGAAACGGTTCTCAGTAAGTGTTTGTTTTAACACTGAAGTCAAGGAGGTAGCAATCTTTGAAACGTCGAATTGTGGCAATCTTTGAAACGTTGAATTGATTTCTCTTTGTCGTGATGATATGAGATATGTCTTTTTGGCTCACCTTCATCACACCGCAGCAGGAGGAGGTGAAAATTGGCCAGTTTAAACCCAGTTCTATGCATACAGCGAGGCGACCGAGCAAAAAAGCGAGTGCAGTGAAATAATAAGGAGAAAACCTGGCTTTGTGTGGCACCGTCCTGAGCGGTTGAAGGTGAACTCACAATGCATTGGCCTGGTACCAAAAATCTCTCGCTCTGTCTCTACATCAACATTTGTGTGTTTGCATTTGCCTCCCACTGCAGTCCCACAAGTGATAAAAGGTAAACGGACAACATTTATGTAACTCTACGATTTATTGGCTCGTAGTCACCTGTTCACACCCCCACACTCAAGGTAGCCATGCACGGCACAACAACGTGTCTGCTGGGAGCGGGCGGACGATGGAGAGGAAAGTTTGAGGCTGCGTCCCGTGTAGCAGGAAAAGTGAGCGCTAGATGCCGACAGGTTGTAGTTGTGACAGAGGGGTGAATAGCAAGCAAACAAAGAGACATTGTCAATTGTCAGTTTGAGTGCAAGTATATTGAAAAGTTAAAAAACTGAACAGCAGAAGGATCGGAGGAGCAATTGTGAAAACGGAACACAGCGGGAAACGGGATGTGTGTTCTTTGAAGCTTGACAAAAGAACTCGTGCAGATGGCTGCTAAAAGTCACAAAGACAAATTCAGAGTTTGGAGCCACCGATATCACTGTGACGGGCCCATTGTGTTTGTTATGCTGCATATTTAGCAGAGCATTTCAAATGATGACACGTTATTGATTTGAGCGCTCCATTATAATGTGTCTTGTCGCCTCAGCCTGTGTGCTGTGTGATTTACATGTGAGAACAGCTGGAATGTGTGCGTCTGTGTTTAGAGCGGCCCTCCATTTTGGAACGTACGACTAATAAATGTCATATTAGGATGAAATAGAAGCGTACAAACATACAAAGTTCTTGTGGGCTGGCAAATATTTGTAGCTGTCATTCCAAGGACACATTCTAAACTGTTTATTATATTACATGTCAGTGAACGCTATTGGAATTCAACCGTGTTAATGTGTTTTGTCGGATTGGTGTTTTGATGTGATTGTTTACCCGCAAGTCAACGAAAAACACACAGGCATATTGCATTTGAATGTGTGTAGTGTTGTGTAAAATGGAATTTATTGTACATTTCACTTACCGTCATCATTTTGTATTCTGATAAGGCCTGACAGGTGCATTAAAACATGAATGAATGCACTATCTGGGAATACTTTTCCTTTACGCCCCTGCATAGTGGAGGTAATGGCTTTGAATGTGTGCATCAGTTGGCCAGTAAACAGACTTTTCACAGTGTGGGGGTGGGGGTGAATGGGAAGTCATCAGTAATTTTACCAGACTCGCTCATCCACATGGACGGTGTTGATAGTCTGGTGTCTTCTTGTACTGCCAGCTCTCAGGGTGCTGATATCGGATGGTCATTTAGTTTGTCCATTTGTCACAGTAAAATGTCTTTACAACTGCTGAGAAAACTCGGATCACATATGGCGGGGGTATTCATGGTCACCAGATGACTCTTAAACTGATGATGGTGAACTTTTGTTGGGCAGATTAATTTAACAGAGCGCGATCCTACCTCCCAGAGCTTGAACATTCAGTACTCTAAGATTTATAGTAAATCCAACAGACGCCACACCAACCCAAAGTGTGAAGTAAATGAACTTTATCAAACTAATTAATTTGACTTAACTCTTCTCATAGTAATGACCTACGCCCACTGGCACTCTCCATCGACGCCAGGAAATTTTAAACATGACTTCTAACCTTCAAAATCTGTTCTTCTCCCCTAGATTAAAGGTCGAGCCCATTAAAAAGATTTAATGTAAGCATTAGTTATGGTGAAGAGAATTCCGCACTGAAGTGATGCTGGAATCCTTCCCACACCTCCGCAGCAGGCAGCATCTGTGGGGAGGAGATCCCCAGCTGCTCCCTGTACCGCTCCTCCAACACATGGCTGGTCTTCTCGGACCATCCACCGAATATGGCCAATTGTCTGTGAAAACACACCATTGATACTGGATATCTGCCACCTCAGCGCTGACACACACAGATTACACAGAGACCAAAGACGCTGCTGTTGCCGTGTCTAGATTGCACATAGTTGTTTGCGCCCGTTGTCATCTGTGATTATTCTGAGGTTTCAAATGCAAACGCAGGCTTTTGATGTCTGTCATCCTGTACCTGGAGCTGCAGGGCATTGTCCTCCTTTTCTGGTGTACTTTCAGAACAGACATTTGAAGGAAACACCCTGCCAATCCAAGTGCTGTAGAAACCATTATTGAGTAGTAATAGGACAAAGTATTGTCCTTCACTGGCGGTCCACTGACAATAGCCAATTTTGTCAGCAGGTGATAATTGTAGAATAAAGTCCAACAGAGAAAAGAAAAGTAGCTGTCGGCCAGCATAGCTTCAAAGCTGGTAACAAAGGGATGGAATACGAATGTTGTTTTGCTGGCAAGTCGTTGACAAGCAGAGTTGGGGATGCATGATATGGCTTTATTTCACATTTAAGCCTAACAAAAAAGTGAATATGTTCTCAGCTGCAATTCATCAATGATCTATTATCCATCCATCCATCCATCCATCCATGGATAGATGGATAGATGGATACTACATACTTTATTAATCCCAAAGGAAATTCAAGTTACCCAGTAGCTGATAACAACAATAACAAAATAATGATAAAAAGTAGTACAGAACAATAGTATAACATAATATAACAATATAATATATATATATAGATATATACACACACGCACATACATACACACATATGTATACTGTATGTACGCAGAGGGTGATGGACATTGTCCAGGGTCCTTCTCTCTGCTCCTGTCACAAGGGACTCAAGTCCAGTGCCCACACCTGATCCAGCTCTCCTCACCAGTCTGTCCAGCCGTGCGGTGTCTCTCTTCTTGCTGCTGATTCCCCAGCACACTGCAGCATAGAACAGGACACCGGACAAAACAGACTGGTAAAACATCAGCAGCAGCTTTGTACAGGCTTTATGAGTGAGAGTGCCGGGTTTACTCAGCTTGTATGTTCAGTATGCTTTTGTGAAGATGTTCTGCCTCATGCACGTTTATTCCTTTATGTATTTCCCTGCTGTCTGTTGATGCAGCATCCAAGTTTCCCCACAGAGATAATTGAATTTCATTTACACCCATTTGATCTCAATGTTATTGCACAAGGATGGAGGGGAATGTTTGTGATACATATTTTATGTTTCATTGAGAATTCATCAGAACATAAATTTAATGGACCATAAAGCGCATTAATCCCGACACGCCATCCTTTTGCTTTGAGCCTTTTTGTGCCTTACCACTCTAAGTCTTCCTTCTTAGTGCATCCTTAAATGCCAGCTGGTTCCTGTTGCAGTGGAATAATATTGGTATCAGTCCCATAAATAGTTCCTCAGATGATAAATGTGTTGCACAGTTAGGCCTGTTGACCAGGAAATACAAAGCCACGTGCTGTGCAGTCACCATGGTATGACGGAGCACTGCATAAGGATCCAATGCATATGGGCTGAGTAATACCAGACTGGATTCACCCAATTCAAGAGGGAAAGAGAATAATAAAATAACGGTGCACGGTGCACCTACCTGTCATTGTGCGAGCCCTGTTATCACAGGATGAAAGAAAAACAGGATGAATCATGCATCATCTGGTTTTTCATCCTCAATACTGCACATGGGAGGCGATTTGGAACTTGTGTCATCTCTTGTAAACACATTCCCCCATGAATATTAACATGGCAATGTGGCGAAGACCTGGGTTGAGCCAAGCTATCCAGTTGGTCATGCTCATACATGATTTCATGGCCAAAATTTGATTGGATGACACGGGACAACAACAAAAGTTAAAACGAGAACAGAACTACGTCACCTTTGAAATTTGGATGATTTATGAGATACTTGGCCTTCACCTACCAGGCTGCGTCAGACCTGAACTCTGTCCGAAAATTCTCCACCTTCCACCTTTGGCATTTTTAATTTCATCATCATTTTACACAGATTTCCCCAGAATGCACCCTTGTATATTTAGTATCTGTGGGTTGTTCACTAGAATTTAAACTAAAACTTCATGAAGATGCTGGTTACATCAGGGACCAGTGCTTTGTTGGACATAACTCACCTTGCTGCATTAATACCGATGTGCAAACCTGCAGTCTGAAAAAACAAAGTGCAACAAAATAGGACTTGTTCAAATGGCTCACAGTTTGTAGTGTGCTAAAGCAAATAGTTAATTAATGTTGAAGAAGCCTGCCTTGTGTTTCATCATACACTTGATGTTTTTGTCAAACTCTATCCTCTCGTCTCACACTGCTTCTTCAAAGTCTCCATTCAAAGTTCCGACACCGGTTCAGGCAGGGTTCACTGGCTGTTTACTGAAGCATTGTGGGTGACTCTGGCCTTGTTAAATCCTATTTTGTTTAGCGAGCTCGGAGCTCGGCTTCCTCCAGGCGTGTGAAGGTGGAGGCTGAAGCCTGCATGCCGACCGGGGAACCAAAGAGTAGTCCAATTTTTCATCCTTATTGGCCCTGATGTATCTGAAGTGGCAGAGCGCCGTCCATGGATAGACGGAGGAAGCGAGAGAACAAAAGTGAGATGCATAGAGCTCATATGAACTGGGAGGCGTGTAGCTCCACTCCGTTGTGTATATGGCCCTGAATCTCCAATTTTCTTTGCTAAAACACAATTCAGCAGCGTTCATTATGGCAGACAAGGTTAAACTAAGAGTCCTGGGAAGCAGAAAATAATGCAAGTTTGAATCTTACGAACAGAGAATAAACAGTGCGTCGGCGATGAACATGCACAAACTTTCAAAAACATGCCATGTTTTGACATGTTTTTTTTAATGTCAGCCTATCGCTTTGGAATGTATTCCTTTAAAACCAATTGTGTCTGAATGGTGCATCTTGTCAGTGTTGCTGGATTCTCTCTCACCAGGACGTTCAGTTCATTTCTTGCCCTGATTGCGTGTATGTGTGTGTTCTGTTCCAAAGCATCCATGTATTTCATTATCCTGCGTTGATGGAAATAGACCATAATTTATGAGGTCCCACCATGATACCACTCCCATGTGAACAGTGTTTTGTCTCCTAATGATCAGAAAAATGTGAGTGTCAGGCACAGAATCTTGGCCTTTCCGTCCAAAGCAGCCATGAGTGTCAGTTCTTCCAGCATCCTCGCCTGTCAGCGACTCTGACGTGAATAAATTAGATCGTCGGGGACCTGCTCTCTCATACGCAGGCGGTGTACTGATGGAGGGCCGTGAAGGACGCTCTCAAGGTGACTTCTCGGGGTGGCTGAGGTGGGGGGTTGGGGTCTTGGTAGGAGGTGCGCCTTCACAGCAGCGACATGAGTGGAAATTTTTCTTCTGAGAGATTTTGCTTTCAATTTCTGTTCAGATTAAGATCTCTTGTTGTAATTATTGCTCCGTGAGGCGGCCTAATTCTGCCAAGTCGATAACATCGCGCCCGTCAGGTGCTATAGAGGGGATCTGGCACCAGCTGCTCATGTCCTCTACATGTTCCAGTGAGCTGCAAGTGGAAGGTAATGGCACTGTTATGTGATCTGTCTGTTGATCGACTGGATTTTGGGACTCTGCCAATCTCTTGCTCCCATTTGTGTCTCTCTCCGAAGTAGATGAAGTGAAGAAGAGGAAGAAATGGAATTTGAAATGAAAAAGGCAGACAGGAAACCTCTGGGGTGTCATGTACAATAAGGGCATTGTCATCCTCCACCGCTGTCTGATGGAACATATGGACACCCACCTGTCCCCCCCCAAAAACACAGGTGCTTGACAGACAGAGTCAATTCATCCTAATGAGCAAGTGTGCTGCAATGGGTACAGTTGTTGTTGCATCATCAGGGTGTGGGCATGGTTTCCCCCGATCGCAGCAACAAGAAAGAGTGCCAAAACAAAGATATGGAAACACTCTAAAGTGAAGGAATTGTTGACTGTCCAAACTCGATAACGATCCACCAACCACGCACATCCACTAACAAAACTAGCCTGCCTGGGTCACAGCTAACGAAATTGAGCGACGACATTTTGTTGACGTATACAGATCAAAATGGTCCGGAACCTCTATTATTTCAGTATTCTTCACGATTTGCAAATACGCAAAATACTCGCTACATATCTCTACTTCTCGCAGCCTGTCGGTAAGAACTCCACCTTTCTGTCTGTTGTGCTCTGCCAGGTTGTTTTCATCAACAGAGTGTAGGAATAAACTTTGACAGTGAGCTGCTGTGGAGATTTTCACAAAAAAAACCCCAAGAACTACGTGAAGAGATAAGATAAGATTAAATAAGAGTATGTATAAACAGGCAGACATCTGTTTGAAGTTTGGGAAAGTTATGCAAAATTTAGATTGGTCAAGTATAACCAAGTGAGCACTCTTATTTCAAGCTATAAAGTTTACTGAAACGACAACCTTGACGCATTTGTTTGTTTAATACAGAGAAGACGCTGAATTATCGGTCTTTACTCAGAGCTGGAGATTTTTTCTTTTTTTTTTCATGCGCCACAAGGTTAGCAGATACAAATGCATTAATCGCCACGACAGACGATTACAGAGGAGTTCCTTTTATCATACGGCTCGAATAAACCGAGGGTAACATTACACGAGGAAACGAAAATAAATTAGTTTCCCGTAATTGTAGTGGGACAGATGACGGTTAATAACGCGGTAATGAATTTCTGTCGATTTAGGCCTTTGTGTGCCCAAACGCGTACACGCTCGCATGCGAACATCCACGTGTCAATGTGCGCGTCTGTGGGGCTTTATTTGCACAAATGCAGAATGTAATATCTGCTGGAGTGTTATCATCTCACCGCAGCTTATGGATCTATAGAAATATTGGGTGACAGCCAGATTGGGAAAATTGGAAAATGAATAATTGAACTGGGAAAAATAGTTTCTCTTGAATCCCCTCAGCTTAAGTGGAAAGGGACAGTGTTTAAAGGTTTATGGCACTTAGTGTTTTATGTCATATGCTGGCTTGTTTACATTCTCGTACTATATATCATCGTTGGCATGTGTGCCGCGAATGCTTGATTGCATTTCTGAGTGTTGTCGGCTTATAAACGTCAGCGTGAGCCGAAGAGAAAGTGCTCTTCATCGTCTTCTCCTCTGCTGCGGATCGTGACTTTGCTGCCTGTGTGGGAGCTGCTGCCACTCCCACGCATCTCTCCTTCGCTCCCATTCTCTCTCTCCAAATCCCCTGATCTTCAACCTGAGCTCATTTCTCACTTAACCACCAGTCCACACTGTCACAACTCTCCAGAAAGTAACCAGAATAAATCTTCATACTCCAGCACGATTCAGCTTCAGTTGGAAGTTCCACGTAGTCTGGCTGAAAATAAGCGAGATACAAAAAGCGCTTTGCTAATTTTATCATAACACATGCAATATGAGAGTTGGTTGAGCCCAGCATATAAGGACCGGCTGTATTGATTATCTTTTTTGGTTTATTTTTAAAACCTCTGTCAGAACTATGTTTATTGTTTTGGAAGTTTAGTGATTACACCCAAGTTTTAGGAGAACCCAAGGCTCTATGTTGCATAAGATGGACAAACTAGGCGAACATGCAATTTTTTTGGATAGCACAAAAAAGGAGAGTTTTGCATCAGAGGGGAAAAATGAATTGCAAATATCTATGCCAACCTATCATTCAGCCATTAACTGTGGCGGTTAGTAACAAATCATTATATTAGACATTTTGTCCTTGCTGTGGTTAAAGGCAAAAACCATGGAATCAGTAGGAGTGTACATGATGCCTTTCATAATCGGAGATTGAGAGTCAAGTCCTCCCTTTTTAGGAGACGCATGCAATGATGTCATAGGCCGCTTTAGACGTTTACATGTCTGAACTAATCAATTTACAATTACATAATCTAGGTCAGTTAATATACACTTGATATACTTTGATTTGTGTTGATATCAAAAATACCTTAATACATACACGTAAAGTCTATTTACTTAATTATAGACTAATGCAGTTTGAATGGCATGTAAATAGACAGAAAAACATGTCAGGCGTTTTGTAAAATTTCTCTCGGGCTGACCTTGAAGGCTCTGCGTGGCTGGGCAGTAACGGGGTTGCTAAGGTAATTTAATTACCAGAACCTCCATGGGCAAGGGTAATTACTGCTCTCTAAATCCCCGCTAATCCCGCTTCTGAGTCCCCCACACAGACTCAGCCCGGGCCTCTCTAACAGGGAGAGCTGACTCCTCCATC
>OMNV01008993.1:0-60774 GCA_900303265.1 Brotula barbata
AAAAAAAAAAAACTAGCAGCCAGGCATTTTCCCGCTAAAACACGTCAAGGCTGTTAGCCATCAATTATTTCTTGGCAAGTGAATATTTTCGTTTAGCAGCCCTGTGTGAGTCCACGGTGGACTCGGTCGGTCTATCTTTTACCTATTTTTAGGGGCACGTTAATGACGGGCAGTATTTGGCGTTACTGTCACCTGGGACCATCTTCATCGATCTGAAAAGTGTCCCCTCCGAGGACGGTCTCCTGCCAAGGTCAGTCCTCCTGCTCCTCGCTGTCCTGGCGCGCCTCTGTCCTCTTCTCTTTGTGACAGGTGAATATCCGTCGCATTTCCTCTTCGTACCGGATGAAATTCTCTCCGAATCTCGCCCAGGCTTTGAGTGGAACGGTGATGGTGTTCCTGTACGGCTGCCGCACTTCGCTGATTTTCAAAAAGACGCCGTAGCGGTTGGAGCCCACGTCGAAGTAGAAGCGCTTGTTGTCCACCCGGAAGGACGCAGCCTCTGGAAGCTCGGGGTTCTCGTCCTGGTTCCTGGAGCCCGACCTCCCGTGCTCGTCGCCGTCCTCGTCTCCGTAGTCTTCTATGAGCTGGGACAGCGCGTCTCTGAACTCGATGAGTCCCTGGGCGGGCAGCACGATGGTCTGTTCGATGCCCTGGCCGTAGTATCCCATGGTGCCCTGTCCTTTGCTGACGGTCTGCCGTATGCGCAGGAAGCGTCCTCTCTGGTTCTCCTTGAGATCCAGGTAGTACTTTCGGTTGTCCCTCTCGATGAACTCGCTCTTGAGGACGCGGTGGACGTGGTCGTCGGACGCCGCCGAGCCGGTGGGGGACAGCGCGGCGTGCGGCTCCTGCGCTCCTCTCCTGCGGCCCTGGCCGTTGCTGCTCGGCTCTTCGAGCTGCAGCGGCGCCGCGGCCCCCCGCAGCCCGATGCGGGCGTAATAATCTATGAAGTCTCCCAGGCAGTAGCGCAGCGCCGGAGCCATCGACATGGACAGAGTCAGCTTGCTCTTCCTGATGTTATCGTGGCGTCCTCTCCCGATCCACACCTCGGCGATTTTCAGGAAGCGTCCGCGTACGCTCTGCTTGACATCCAGATAGAAGCGTTTCTTCTGGATGTCAACGCGTTTGGAGGCCAACTCTTGGATGTCATTCTGCTGCTGCTGCTGCTGCTGCTGCTGCTGCTGCTGCTGCTGCTGGGAGCCCGCCTGGACGTACTGCTGAGCGTAAGTGGGTCTCGGCAAAGAATCTGATGCAAGCTTACCTCTGCCTCTTTCCATCCCTCTGCAACATCCATCAGCCATCATTGTTTATATCCGACAGCCGCACAGCACAGGACGATGCGATTCCCCATCCCAATAGGCGACCGGCAGACGAAAAGTAAGATTATTCATAGAACAGCTGACATGGAACAGCACAAGTTAGCGAGATGAAAATGGCAGCTGGTTTGGAGTCATCAGCTGATTCTGTGCAGTTTCTGTGTCCTGAAGAAAGGTCAAGCGCGAACGTTTGCCGCTATTCCCACCGCAAACTTCCACTCCATTCTTCCATCACCTATTTGCCTTACAGCGATCCATTTAACCAAGAGAGCCAGCCAACCTGCAGCCAACCTGAAATGGGAGGAGGCGTCCAATACTACACGAACCCGATGAACCCATCCACACCCCCTCCCGTCCTGAGAATACCTCAGTTAAAGAGACACGGTAACTCCACACACAACCCAGGCACACTGCAGCCGCAGCTCCTCGGAAAAACAACGTTTCTCCTCTTTTTCTCATCGTTTTCCCGCTGTAGTTCTTGATTTTACACCTCTTTAGACACTCAGTGCGTTGACATGCATACACACATGATAATCTGATTTACAGAGATTAAGGCAAACATGTATGGAGCCCGATTAAATGTACAATAGTTTACTCATTCCAAAGACTTCCTCTTCTACCTTAGAGGAGAGGTGACATGCTGTATGATACATAAAAAACATGGCCACGCGTTATAAGCTGTGGTCATGAGATAAATTAGTCATGGACACGGTCAGGCAGTGGTGCTGTCTGACACAGGAAGGAAACAGGAAACTGTTAGTACCTGATCCTGGTGCAGGTTTTCAGATGCTCTTCCTGTCTCTTACAGTAATAAAATCAAGGAGCTCCTCTCACTCAGAAAAACGAGTCAAATAAAAAAAGCTTAACGCAGGGTGAAGGTGATTTAAGGTGAAGCACAGACACCTAAACTGTCAGGGCAACCTTACCGTTTCAGGAGCCCGGGGTACCGGTGGTGTTAAGGTACCAGTGCTGCTTCAGGAGCCCCGGCCAGTAACGTAACCGTGCCTCTGTGTGAACGACTTCATGTTTTTGTACGACATTCCTTGTTTAATATCATCAAAATACCTCCATGTCATGTCAAATTTATTTGTGCAGACAAGATAAAATGCCATCTGTGCTCATCCACAACAAATCTCTCCAAACCTTGCACTTCCTACCACATCAGTGTTTTAGTGATAACTTTGCCTTATACACCAGCAGCTATACGCCCTCATAGTTCAAACCAAAACCAAACGAAAATCTAATCAGTAAAATTCTGCTCATTTTAAAGTTATCATGACACGTCAATCACGGGCCTATGAAAGCATCTGCCACTGACAAGCCTTTACTTTACTACTATCTTTTGCACAAGACAAGCAAAATGAGATGAAGGAATTTAGGAGAAAATAACAGTTACCTTCATCCAAATTATAAAACAGACATCTACATCCCCTAACAGCCTCCATAAGAATGCATAAAACAAATCAACAGAATGAATTGGACTCTGAATATACACGTCACTGTTTAGTTCCTTGTTGCTCGTCTAAATCTACAATCACATAATCTTGCGCCTCAGGTTAAAGCTTTTATAATACTCCAATCAAGGCAATGAAGTGGTTTTCAACTGTTTAGATTGAAATTGGTATTAATCAACAAAAATTACTCACAGCAAAGACATATTGGATTACACAGGCGTGTAAACGTTAATATCTTCCTTACATAGTACACTCTCCTCACTCTCCAAGTAAGCCACACTGCTTCATGTACACTTCATGGCTAACGGTAGAATCCTGTTCATTTGGCTCATGTATAGAGCTCGCTGGTGTTTTACCTTAATCACATTACAAACAAAATCCAGAGTACAGTGTGCATGTAAACCCACTGAGAATAAGCAAACATCAGTGAGCCTGAGGGAAACAAGTTCAAGTCAGGAGAATGGAACATGTCAATGATTAATAAATAATTCACATTTATCTTAGTTGGCTATTTTATAATTATCTTATAGAGAAAAAAATAACATAGAAGCACAGAGGGGGGCCCAACAACACGACAACAGCAAAAATAACAAAGAGAATGTCAGAAGTCTGTATAGTTGCACGACAAGATAGTGTGTTGACTTGTCCTGTTAAGAAAAATGACAACGGATGAAGTGATATATCATCTGGGTGTGTGTGTGTGTAAAATGTATCAGGGGGAGGGGAAGACCACAGGGTACAAGAGCAAGGAACATATGAAACAAACAAAAACACTTAAAATAGAGACACTTAAAATATTCAGTCGAATGGACTTCAGAGACTTGCTGGACAAAGCTGTGTTAATGTTTTCAAATGAGAGCTGATGTTTCAGCTGAGACGTCTGTACAGATGTTAGCACGGTTGCAGCATCAGCTGGTTGTAATGCCATTGCTGGGGCAAAAGATTTGAACTAGAGGCTGTGGTTCAGGAACCAGATCGACCCCAAGTCCACTCGCAAAAATATGAGTTCATTCAAATAAATCCAATACATTCCTGACTTAGGGCATTCAGTGGAAAACGTCGAGGATTTCCTCCTCTTTGAACCACTGTTCATGTACTTTGCAGTGGCTAGACAAAAAACATTTCAGGTTAACGTTCAGAAAATTTTGTTTAACAAAGGACAATAGACAAATGTACAGCATAGATAAAAGAGACCAAAGTCATTCTAGGCTGACATCAATCATTCCTCCAGATGGTATTTCACAGATACACTTTTATTTCTTACAGCACATTTTATTCCTCGGGAAACGCGTTATGCTTCACGGTCAGTTATGGACGTAAAAGACGTAAAATTCAGATTAGACACATATGGAGATAAATACATGCATGCATGGAAACTGTTTATGGCAGCTTGTGGCCATTGTTGCTGTGTCATTATTTCCACTGAGCAAAACAGAGAAAATGACTGCTGTTCTGGTTTGTATCAGTTTATACAGTATATGTCGTTGAAGAACTATTTAACTGATGTTGGTATATATTTTGGCAAGAGGTGATGCGATTCTTAAGGGCCAATGAGAGCTCTGCTGTCTCACACACACATTATTATGAGTCATTTGCTTTCATGCAACACAGAGGAATCCCTAAATTGTGCAAGCATGTTGTGAAAATGCTGGAGCTCTTCAACATTGAAATTAGTGTTAAAACTAAGGTGACAAAACTTTTCAGTCTACATTCACTTTATCCCTGGATTGTTCGAGAGTCTGCAACCTCATTGGACATTGTACTTCCTCTTCTGTTCCAACATCCAACAATTATTTGAGGTTGAACCATCTTTGCAAGCCTGTACTTATTTAAAAGTATCATGAAGCATATTAGAGAGGATGCTGCATCGTTTCAACATCTTATCCGTATAAAGCCAGCCATTCAGACAATGTCAGAATTAATAACGCTCTCTTGCTTGCCACTAGGTGGTGACAGACAAACATGGTATGCTATGGTCTGTCATTTAAACAATAAAGCTACAATGGTCAAAATTGTGGTTCTCTGACAAATATGCAACACTACCTACAGGACATGATAAGACAATAAAACATAAAAATACTGTTGAGCTGCAGCAGAACTTAACAACCAAACATCTTCAAATGTCAGCAACGTGTCATCTGCCATACTTCTACTGTTGGACCCACCAGATGATTACTTGGTGGTGTTACAACTTGCAAATTGTGGCCTAAAACCCAAAGTCATGGTACAATATAATTCATTTGGAAGGTCTGTACACACATTTGTCATGTAAAACTGAGCAGTCCCACTGACATATGACATTATATTCAATGTTATATTGTTATATTTTTATATTTGTAATGCACACAGCAGGAAATAATGTTTGCTGTGACACAATCTGTGGTGACGGGTCAGGAATCACCATACATAGCAGTCATACTGTACACAAAGTGGAATTAGCCTGTTAGCATAAGGTGGTTTTCACCACAAATAGTGAATGGGTTTGCTTTTATAAATGCACATCCACAAGAAAGGTGAAACATGCGATGTGAGTCGATCTTTCGATGAATAAAAAAACGTGATAACGAAATATGTATGACCTTTTCACTTGCTCATTCGTGAATGTGGTCTTTTTTTTGTCATGACTGGCATTCAGAAGCAATAGGTACATGTCAGGAATGACCCATGCAAAAGTCTTATGCAGTGTACAGTTTAAGGTATATAAAAGCCCTTTGTATACAAACACAAATATCCCATCCCATCATACTGACTCTGACCACAAGTCAAAGAGGGCAGATTTTTCCTGCTCCTCGCTCATACTTAATACTTGCTGAACAAGCATTAACAAGTTCATTAAATGAGACTTTTTCAAAATAAAATTAACCTTGCTCTGCTCGGTGTTCACATTAACATCATTACACTTTGTATATTTGTACATATTATAATAATATGAATAATTGTATAATGCATGGCTACATAATATTCAAATGTAACCCTAACAACGCTACTGTGACAAGCTCTAAATTACATTGCACGTTAGAGGCTAATTTGAAAAAGGCTCTGAAGGCGTTTTAAGTTGGTTAAGTGCAGAACAAAACCAGATATAGTTTTTTGACTGACATTATAAAATGGCACAAAAGGATTCACATCAATTAAAATGTCCCTTCTCAATTCTCACTGTGGCCTGTAACCACCCAGCTGAGGCACGTAGCTGGAGGCTGGAGTCTCCTGCAGCCAATCAGATGACTGGTCTTCTGTGGGTGGATTCTGCTGAGAGTCCTCTTCCAGGGGACAGAAGCTCAGAGACTCTAGCACCCCTTGTTCCTCTATCTCCTCCTGATCGAAGTTTGCAGAATGAGTGCTGTCTTCCTTCCCTGTCAGGTGTCTAAAGCAGGGGCTTTGGCGGAAACGCTGGGATTGTCTGCTACTTTCCTGCCCTGACAGCTCTGGATTCTCCTCAGAGTCGAGCAGGGGCTGTGTCGACTCAGACCGGGAAAACGAGGCCGGTTGCCGTTGGGGCAGAGTGCTTGGGGTCTGGCCCTTGTAGCCATTGGAGGCGACCACCGAGGAGTACTGAACCGTACTGGCTGTGGTTTCAGCAATGTCTCCACCCTCATCGCTGTCGGACACGCTCTGGCGAGGAGACGACATGCAGGAGGAGCCACCAATGCCACTGCTGTGCTCCTCAGACAGGTATTTGTCTTTCTTCAGAGGCAAACTAGCCTTGTCTTCTTCAAACATAGACTTTGCATCAAACACATCGACTTCAACCACGCTAACACCAGTCAGGTTGCTTTCCTTCGGTGTGTTGGCCTGTAAAAATGGGAGACGGAACAGAGAGGCTCAGAAACGCAGTCACTATAAAGAAACAAGAATGGAAACTGTAACCGTTTTCATATCCCAGTTGCATAATCATTTTAACCAACCAAGTCTGTCCACCTTTCTTTTGTGTTACAGAATCTTAAATTGGAACAGTTGCATCATCCTTTGATGAAGCTTTACATATTCCAAATCCCCCCATTGGTGGATAGAACGACCCAGTAATGTAAAATCTGACTGAAACAGTATTAAGACAGGTCGTTATTTATCTGCTGTATAACAAATTGTTACATATGAATCTTTTTGTAAAACCATGTATGTTTGACAAATAATGATGTTTGATAAAGGATGAAGAGAACGCCTTACTTTTGAAGGGTAATCAGGAGACCAAGTACCAATGCTGCTGTCTCCAGGGTTGGGAATCTGAGGCCAAAAGTTCTTCTTGATCCTGTAGACAAGATTAGTCGAATGATTCCTACTGCATATGAAGCAGCTCCATATATTTAAAAAAACAACTTTTATACAGTAATTATGGTGGATTATTCCAAAGCCCTATCTTAGAATAGTTCGCTGCTGCGTTCAGAAACCACAGATGAAGATTAAGTTATGAGATAAGATAATTATGGGATAATAGTTAAGATAAATTGAACTTACGAATCTTTTTTGCAGACGCAGAGAACTACAGTCAGCAGGACAACGAACAGGAAGCCAAAGCAAACTCCTACCACGTTCCCCTCAATCTCTCCAGGTGCTGAAGGAAAACACAGTGCACTTTTACAGAACACATCTGTCTGGCGCAGTTTCAAGAACCTTATGGTTTTGATCATTAGCTCTGAAAAGGAAGGTTTTGGTCTGGCTTCAAACACACTTCCATGCTTCATTTGTGTCCATAACCTTGACAAACTACAGGATTTGGTGAAAGTAGATAAATACAAAGTCCCGAGAATAAACACTTTCGATTCGTTGGATCACAACAAAGATTCAATGACCTATCTATTTATGGCTGCATCTGCCAAAACGTGCAACATGAAACTGGTCAGCTGGGTGATTTTTACAAAAAACTCACATCAATTGTGGCAAAGCAGTGACACTGTTCTCTTTAGGCGCAATTCAGAAAACAGTGCAAAAACTGTATAATTAAAGGAAGACAGCACCATGAAACCGTGTTCCCTCATTCATAAACATTTATTCACGGTCTCTTTGATGGTTTGCCTTCAAAAAGATGTTACTATGGCATTGCCTCATTAGTATGTCAGCTGAGCATTTCATAAAAGACACGCTCACACAGAAAAGACCTGCTTCAGTCAGACAGGAAACATCGTCGGTATAGAATATAGCTGAGATCTTAAACTGTATTCCCTTCACGTTAGTGATCAATATATTTGACATCTGAATACTGCGAGTTGCTTTCCCAGAGGTTCATGAGGCACAGGAGGTTTACCCCAGCCCCCAGATTGTGCCATGCAAGCACTCTGGCCGACCAGTAAGAGACACTGGAGCCTGGTTTGGGTGCAACGCCAATGTACAGTCTGATGTTAACTGCAAATTGTACATGCTTATAAAGTCATCCTTGGGTCATATAAATTTTACACAAATTAAAGGCATGCATATGTACTGTGTACTTATCAGGAAAAAACTAAACTTCAACTTCAAAACTGATAAAAGGGTTTTTGATCCTGAATATAATGTAATCCAGTCCAACCTTTAATTCAGACAAAATGCTTCATTTAAATCTGGATATATTTAGTACCAAAACACTACAAAGATCATTTTAATCCAACCTTGAGGGGTGGATTCAGGCTGGATTGAAAAGTGTCGGGCAAGGAGAAATGCTGTGGTCAACCTTTACTACTCTAATCATTTTAAAAAAAATCAGTGTCCTGAGATGATCTTCATTTCAGATGAAAAATAAAAGTGTTAAATAAAAGTCTTACAGGTGATTTCATTAATATACGTATATTTTTATAACAAACAACTGCTATGATGTAACTTCTCCAGCAGATGGCCACACGATTATCCTGTCAGGATCAACGATCTGAACAAACATCCTGAAGAGGTTTTGAAAAACTCAACATTGATAATATGTCATATCGGAGAAAAGGGTGAATTGATTATCCGGACAATTGTGATCCAGAGTTAAGGTTTGGAAAACTGGCCCCAAGTGATCAAACAACAATCCAAAATGAAATCATCGTTTTGTTACTTAACAAAAGAACTCACCATATTTCAGTGTCCTGAACGAGTGGTTGGTGCTGTTGGCTGAGCCTCGTACGGTTGACGCCATGATCAAAGTATCATACTTGGTGTTACTGGACAATGATGTCAGATGGTGTGAAAAGGTGTTAGCTGGCACTGGTATTTCTGAAAATCAGCAAAAAACACAGAAGCCAGCAGGTAAGATTAGCTTTTCTAATGAGTGAAGAAAAATCTAAGTTATAAATTGCAAGTTGTAAACATATTGGGGATACATGTGATGGTACATACTATGCCACTCAGTCCCACTTGAATAAAATATAGTGTAGTTTGTGATGAAGCCTCTCCTGTTCTCCTCGGCAATCTCGTCCCACACCAGCAGTGCCTGGTTGTGCCCTGGTATACCAGCCACTTTCACAGAGGGGCCGACCGATGGGGCTGTAAGCACAGTAAGATTAGATATTGGCCAAGCAGATCCAGACAGACTTTGTATTTTATTACTAATGAGCATTATTATACAGTTCACAGAAATCTGACATTTTATCACCCACCTCCCCAAAGTTTTTAACTTTAAAGCAAGAGAACACAAAGTTGCATTTCCCCTTTCCACTGAAGGAAAACAAGTTCACGAAAAGAAAAAAAAATATCAGCCTTATCATTTGTGAAACAGCTGATCATGCTACAATTGTTTCGCAAACCGGTTTTCTTGCTACATTTCTACTGTGTTCTTATTCCCATTATCTCCCCCCTTAAAACATGTAGCACAAAATTTAGGTTTTTGAAGCAAGTGTCCATGTCACTGTGTATATTTTGACTTTTGAAAAGTGCCTTGCATACGATTTATCACTGTACCATGTTCACTGTGATTAGCTGCCGCCTGCAATGTAACCCGTGATAACACAACGGTAATGGGATTCCTGCGCACTAATCAAACAAACGGTGACTTTATGAATGTGCATTAGAATCTGGTGTCAATATATCTGGTGATTAGAAGATAGTGGGAGTAACTCAGAAAAAAAAATTATGGTAACAACACAGCGCTATCCATTTATAAAACTTTGCCTGTGTTGATTACAGCACAAAATTACCAATATATTACTGTAAGGAGTAAAAGCTGAGTGAAAGGCGTGTTAATGAGCTACTGTTGAGCTGTGTTACTGAGCTTTAAGAGACGTGGTCTGCCTGTCTGTGATTCCTGCCACACGGCCAGTGGTGAATAGATAGGTGCAGTGTGTGTGTCTGTGAGAACACAGAGTAAACGGGAAGACACTATGAATGGTGCAGCTCCACTAAAATGCGTGAGCTGTTGAATCAAGTATGAATTATGATGAATGCTTTATGAATTACCCCATTATCTGGTGCACACAAAATTTGCTATGGACAACTCTACTGCTGAGACGTAGAGAGACAAAGAAAGAGATGGAGAGGAGGAAGCAGGGACAGAGACAGCAAGCATTTTCTCTCCTCATGTCTCATTCTGACATGTATGTAAATTTGATTATGAGCAGTCTGACACACATATACACAACTCCACAGTGTAACATGCAGAGAAAACAGGACTGCGATCACATAGGGTGGAGGACCTTCCCATTTCCCAGTGTGCTATCTTACCTCCTTCCTCTAAAAATGTTTGCACAGTAACTGGCTTCCCAATCCATCCAGCGTATAATGGATACACAGATACGTTGTAGCACTTAAACTTCTCAAGGTTGCCTGGATTGACATAAAAACATAATGAATGAAAGTTCAGGACTAAATTCCACTTCTTTGAAACTATATTTGTCTTATTTTCTTTGAGTTTAAATTGACCTTTGATGGCAGTTTTACTGGTGTTTCCATCTTCCCTCTGCCAGTCCATCTGCCTGCCATTCAACCACTCCACCACATACTCCGTTGCATTGACTGTCGTGATGTTTGGGGGCCTCCATGTCAGCTGGAGCTGCCCACCGTGGGGCCACACCTTCAATTCTTCCACTGGCGGAAGCTCTGTGACACACACACGCACATCAAAATGCATGTAGCAATGACATTAAACATTCAACCTGCTGATGACTGCAAGAAGTACCCTGACTCATATCGAGACTTGGTGAGTTGATTTTTGGATGATCTGCGTTTAGCATTTTAAACACAATTATCATAACAGTAGTCTATATTCAAAATCACATTATTAATTTCAAAGTCATCTCCAACATATTCATTTTGAGTTGTAGGGATAATCCCTAGCATTATCTATTTCAATCACCTGTAGTTAAATTACCCATGTTAAAAGTAAACAATTAAACAACAGTGATTTGCGGTAAAGTGTTATCCTTTAGTGTTTGGCTCACTCGTTACCTACCGTGTGATTTTCTGGGGATCAATAACGAAGTCTTGGGAGACATCCCCACAGAATTGTAGGCGACGACATCAACAATAACGTTTTCCTTGTTGGGCAGGTTTATCCGTTTGAGGTTTATTTGTATTCTCTTCCGCTCAGAGCTGTCACCTGTCTCTGAACTGTTGACTGGGACACTGTTCCGCTCCGCGCTTGTCCCATTCCAATTCACCATGATGGCAAATCTGGTTATCTTACCATTTGAAACCTCCGGGTCCTGAAATGCCAAAGTACTTTTTAGAATTAACACATACACGGGTGGTGGTGTTTACTAATCGTACTAATAGCAGCAGCAAGAACAGTGGTAGCTGTGGCCTGAAAAAGGTTACAGGTCCAGTATCTCCTACGGTAAAGACCCTCTGTGGCTTGGTGCTATAATAACGCCAGATGATGCCAAAAATAATGCAGCACTGCTTTAACGTTCTCTCTCTACATGTTACTTAAGTAAGTTCTTCCTCTGTATTTAACCGATCCAAACCATTAGAATCAGCATGCTACCACAGTGTTGCACCTGGACCAATTCCAATCTACGGTCCAAAACCTTGAATAAGAATATTAACCTAAGAAACATTTTTTATGTTGGGAAAGACCAGAGCGCTCAAAAGAACCCACACAGACAGAGGGGGAAATCATACAAACTCCACACAGAGAGAGCAAGGCTGAGATTCAAACCAAGAACCTTCTTGCAATGTGGCATCATTGTTAACCATTTTGTGTGTGTGCGTGTGTGTATTTTGTAATTTACCTTACAAATAAATTCCATTTGAGTTTTGATATCGCTATCATCTCCAGAGATGACTCTCCATAGATCGGGTTTACTCTCTGGCTCTAACCAAGGGAAAAGGCAAAAGAGAAAATGCTTTCAGTTTTTAGTAAGAGTAGGTGACCACAACACTGAATAGTAAGAGACCAGAGCAAGGAATCAGCTTTGGACATTTGTTTATATTTATATGTATATATATATACACACACACAGTATCTGGGTGTGTAAAATTACAAATAATTACAAACAGGTGTTTCATTTCAAAACCATGATACTTACTGTCCTCCGGTGTTTTGGCTGTAGCATTGGTACTCCAGTCACTCCAGTAACCGTAACCCCTTCGCGCATTTTTGCAGCGCACCTGAACGATATAGATGGTGTATGGTCGAAGGTACTGTATTCTGAAGGACTGTATGTCCTTGGAGGTGTCCTCAAGAGGTACCTAAGAGATATTTGTAAATAATATATGATAAAACAACATATCGACAGGAAATACTGTATCACGCTAAGTTACATTCTATTTATAATTCTACCATAACAGTGTTGTGTTATGGATTTGTTGTTATTATTATTGTTATTTATTGTTATTGTGTTGCATAAACTCATCATTAAGCGAACGACAACATCTTTGTCTCTATTAAGTCTGAATACTTAGCAGTGCTGATAAGAACTCAAAAAAATAGTTGTAAAAAAATCCTACCACAAACTAAACCCTTCTCATTGTGAAATGTTTACTTGTCAGACACAGGTGTGATTACACTCAGCACTGTGGATCACTGCCCCAACACCACCAACGAGTCATTGTTATCACATTATTCCTATTTCTACTTTCTCTTTCTATTCCTAATGTCCTACAAGTTGGAGAAATGAAACAAATACTTACATCAATCCACATCTGTGATCCACTGGAGCAGAATCTGATTTGATACATCAATTTCACGTATTCTTTGGCGATAGGTTGCGTCCAGTTTATTAGAAGGGAAGTGGGGAAACTATTTTCTGAAATTACTTTCACATTAGCTGGAGGGTTTGTTTTCACTACAACAAGATACAGAAAAAAACTGTCGTAAACACTCATCATTATTACTGTCAAAACACACAGCATGAACATTCAAGCCAGCTGTGAGAAACAGTAATTTTACGCCCAATCACTACAAGCAACATAAGGGCCCATTTACATCATGCATTAAAATATCATCTCCGTGTCTGGATAATATGATAAAGGCGCATGCAGGAAAGGTGCCTTAGCTGGAACATGGCAGTGCGCTTTTGACAATGCACTTCTAAGATACACTGTCAAGCAGGACTGCATGATGTATTGCATTTTATAATCAACGCGATAAGTCATTGATGCGATAGGCACATTGCAGAGAGCTGCGATGATTAAAATAATAAACACAATTTAGGTTAACAAACGGCAGCCTGCAGAGATATAGAAATGTTATTTTCTCTCCCTTTCAGTGCACCTTAGTGAATCATTAATAAGTCCTTTTTGTGTTCCTCTGTCAGCGCATGAACCTCTGGCAGTGCCATTCATCTGTTTGTGTGGAGGCTGAAGGTCATAATATGTTTTGCCTACAAGGGGCACCACCCGGCCAGAAATGTTTAGAAAATGGTCTATTTAGCAACACAAAAAGGGGCTACAAATCTCATACTGTATGTCTGAGGCCACTGCTTTAACTTACCAAACCAGTCAGCCTCTTCTGTCAGGTGTTTAGACTCAGCCATTCCCAGGTCATTCTTCACCGTTACCCAAATATCCAGAGTCATGTGATTGGGAAAAATCTCCAGTGATACTTGGCCACTGTTGTTTTGTTCTGTCGTCACATTGCGGATTGCATTAGTGCTGTTGAAGAACAAAACATAATTTAGGGCCAGGCCACAGTGAACACCATCAACAGTATTGAAAGCTGGAATCTCTAATAAGGAACTATTATATTTCACATTCACGCAACAAGAGCTCATTTTCTAAAGAATTTTGATTTTTGTATATCCCAACATGCCAATTTACCACCCATCACAGTTCATTATGTAACCTCCCCATAAAAAGTTATGACCTGGGGCTTGGCAAGTCACAACCCTCAAACATAATGCTGAAAAAATAGATGACAATTATCTGACTATTGAAACTAGTTAAAAATGTTGAGTCATTTTTTTAAAAAACAACTTCCACTCATCTGTCGGTTACGGGATGTTGAAAGTTTTGCATTCAAGCTTTTGGTATTTTCCTGTTTCATTATGTGAACTGGAATGTTGATCAGACAAATTTAAAAAATATGAAGATGACATATTCAGTTCAGCCAAATTGTGATTGGCATGTAAAATACAGTAAATCTGCAGAGCAGCAGCCTTGGTAATAATAAAGCACACATGAAACAGCAAGTTACAATATGGAAGTTAGTTGGTACACTCACTCCTGTTTGCTGACAGTCAGTGTGTATTTTGAGGGAAAATCTTTGCTTTCAAGTGTGCCAGGTTCCCAAACGCAGTTGATGTTTGGAGAGATGACTGAATTCTCTTGAATCGCGATACAAGAAAGATTTTTTGGCTCCTCTGGGTAATCTGTTATCAGGACAAACACAAACAAACTCATTAACATTACAGGACAGGAACCGAAATCTTACAAATGATGTATTTAAACAACTTCTGAAAACACCTTCTTTTGGGCATGAGAACAAAAGTCCAGAGGGTCCAGATTATTTTTCCACTGAGTGTGTACCGTTTTCACTTATTCCTTTTGAGTTTTTGCTGTTTTGATTAGCAGAAAAAGAACTGTTTGATTACTTCATCAGTAATCTCTTTTGGAATGTACTGTACCAATTGAAATGCTAAATTAGATAGAATTCGAACCACTGATCTCAATGTGGTATGCCTGCTACAGGTGAGCAACCAGTGTGTGGGAAGAATGCAAATCTTACCATACCATCATAATTATTACACTACTCCATTTTGTCAAATTTACAAGAATTTTACTGGAAAATTAAGGGAAATCAAGAGCTTGATAGGTTTGAATGGTTGAAACCAAAACAATGGTTTTAAACCCCTCCCTTCTTAAGCATTGAGAAGAACTTACAGCCTTTCTTGATGTGGATCCCATGGACGAATTTGCTTCCATGCATGGTCACATAGAGTGAGGACGGTTTCTTGCATTTACAGAATAACCATTCAGGGGTTTCACTTGTGATGCTGATGGTGACATTCAGAGCCGAGTTGTTAATCTTGCTGTATTGTTCTTTGGGTACAATCATCTCACTATTAGTCCAGAAAAGATCATCTGCTGTAACTTCAGTTGTGTTGATGAGGACGCAGGTAGCAGTGAAATTTGTCCCAATTTCAAGCAGTGGATTTTGTGGGGCTGTCACCAAATGATTCATGTTAGCTAAAAAGCAACAATAACAAAAAGCATTAATTTTGTTGGTCATCAAACACTGGCCCATGTGACATTTTTTGTAAATCACAAATTAATAATGATACAATTGCTAATGTGAAAGCAATGTAAAGCTATGAGTCTGCATGAAGCTACAGAAGTACTTAAAGTAAAATTATTCTGTTTGGGTTATACATGCCTCTGTAACGTGACGATGGAAAAATAGCACAAAGACGAATAATTATTCTGCATGTACACAGTATGATGAAACCACGGATTGAGCAATGGAAGCCATTATATTAGCCCTGGTCTAAATTTGTTTTTAAACCTGTTGTTCTACTGTTGCAATATCCTATTTGCAACAGTGCTATATTGGTTGCAATCATTGACAGGATAGGGAATATTTTTATTCAATTGGCAAACTATGAAAGCAGACAAAAATTAAACGTGCCGATCAACAAAGGTGAATTCTTGGGCCTGTTCTATTTGACTTTAACATCCCCCTTGCTCAGACATCGTAAAACGACAAGATCTTCTTCAGTAAGTATGAAGATGACACAGACCAATACAATCACTGAATAAATGAATTGACCAGACAGCTACAGTTGATCAAGAACACTACAGCCAGACTCCTTACAACTGCCAAGAGAGTGAGTCCTTGGGAAAATATTCAGCTCTGATCTGCTTGATTATGAAGCATTCAGACCCCTTAAATCATCTGCTACAAAAATAACATAAAGATTTAGGCTTTATACCACTAACCTGTAAATAACATTTTCTATGAATCTGGAAAACGGGGTACAAACTATGCACAATGAAGCAGCTGTTAGTTTCTATGCTCCACACTTTTGGAACAATCTTCCAAAAGATCTGGCAGTTGTAGGATAAATTTAGAGCTCTTAACATAAAATATTTAAGGTAAACGTCAAAATAGATGGAAAGAGAGAGGGAGAGGAGAGGAGAGAGAGAACATGGCAATGTACTGACCCCAGGCACGTAGAGAGAAGATGGGGCACGTTAGCAGCAGCAGCTGGAGGAGCGCCCTCTCACGCACCATGATGACGCTTGAAAAATACTGAAAACATCATGCCTTGATGTCAATTCTGACAGAATTTACCTTACACAAACAACTACTGGATATCTAGCTGAGGTTTACACTGATCTTGACATTCGGGGTGGCTAATGATACATAGCAGATAGCTAACCAGTTGTTTTAATGGACTATGTAACTTATCGCTGATAATATTTGTGGTACTAGAGTTGCGAATTACTGTTCGCTAACATTAGCACAGATGCTAAGGTAACGCCATATTGTAACCACAAACTAACTGTCCACTTACCCAACCGAAGTAGATATCTTTATATGGCTTGTGCAAATTCAGTAATATATTTCCTCGGTGGCTAAGCGCCACAACAAACACACCTATGTTAATACATTTATCGTTTATAACATGTCGATGTCTATCTGATCTGAATCCGACCACTTCCCGTCTGCTGTACAGTGTGTCGTATTACTTTGCGGGTCTTGGATCAGCTATCTACGATTTGACAACACATTAATAGGCCGAAGCCGCTTGCAGTGACTGTGTGCCCTGCCAAGAGTTTGTTGGAGATCTGTGCGAATATACGCGACGGAGATACTCATCCATGATTTGTTAGAAAAACTGTCAATCCAATTTTTCTAACGAATCAACTTGTTGTGTTTTCTGGGGCGTGGTGTTGTACGCCCTCCACTGCTGTTTTCCAGTATATCTCCGCCCCTCTTGTTTAGTCACTGATTTCCGTAACGACACAGAAAGAGGACAATTCTTTGGAATTGAAAATGAGCCTGTTAAATCTGCTGGAAATTTGCAAATGTTTTAAATTACCTTATTTAAAGTTTTTATATATTTTTTAAAGATTGTTTTCTCTGGTATTTCTGCTTTATTGTGATAAGTAAAGTAAACAGGAAGAAAAGTGCAGAGAGAGAGGGGTTGATATGCACATAAGGCACAGGTCGGAATTGAATCTCCGCCGCTGCATTACATGGCACCTCTACCAGGCGTAAAATTAACAACAATTAAATGCAGAGCACCAATGCATCACCCAACAGGAATTACAGATTTTAATAAAAACACAAAACCCTGACTGTAAGGAAATTAAATGTGTTGAGAGGCAGGAAGCCTTTTGAATTTTGGTACTGAAATGTTAGATTGGTAATCCATTAAGTGGTGAAATTTGGAGGAGGCAAAGATTACAAAGTAACCATTCTAAATATATATCCTTTTAAAGACAATTGAAGCAAGTCAAAATAATGTTAAAAAGAGTCAGCCCTGCCACTACACATCACCAACTCAAAAAATACAAGATTCAGCTGAAACTATATCTTTCTGAGGAGTTTAGCCTGATGAAGTTTTTCTTAAAACAGATTTTCTTGAGGCACCCTTTCATGACAGAGGTTTTATATATTTTATGTTTTATTTTATAATGGTTTCCATGAGGTCTGATTGATTTTTTCCCGATGTGTGGCACCTTTTGTGCTGAAGAATAATGCTGTTTTGTCTGATGCTGAGGTTTTAGGATGTCCTAAAATGTATACCGTACATTCGAGGCCTTTCAGCAGTTCCGAGTGAGTGCTGGACACGCTGTTATTGGCTCAAAATCATTTAGGGGACAATGACTCTCACCACCTCCATGCAGTAGTTGTGGTGCAGCGGAGGATCTGCTATCTACTTACAGTACCTTTTCAGCGATGTAATCACCCCAAATGATATTAATAAAGATAACAACGTAAAAGATGGAAACTAGAAATGTCAACGTTTCTGTAAATCTACTTGATATGCTGTGTATTTGAGGTCATACTACTGAATGTCACCTTTGTCATGTTGATGTCTTCCTTGTACCAACATCTCATCCTCGTTTCTCTTCTTCTCGTCCCTCTCTCCAGCTCCTCCTCTTCTGACTCCTCCTTAATCTAATCCAATATCCATCTCCTCCTCAAACTGGAGGTGGACAAAGAAGACTCTTTGTCTGACACCTTTATCTCTTCCACCATCTTTATTCAAATGAAAGATGATATACCAGTTTTGAAAAGTTACATCCACGCTATGACTAAGAATCCTAGGTAAATGCTGAAATGAAACCGATCCTATTTCTCCAAAGAATTTTGCTCAGACAAAACCAAGATACTGATCGCTGTGTTCAGTCATTTATTTCTTAGTCAAATGTTTTACATGGTTGATGGTTTCTATGAATAACATTTTCCAATCATTTTCATCTTCTTCAGATCAAAAGTTTAGAAACAATTGTAATAATCACTAGTACTGTATAACCAAATTAACACTCATCTTTCAGATAAATCCTGTAGTTCAGCTCTGAGGCAGGTGATTTTATAAGGGAAAAGACAAACGCATGTTGCAGACTCAGATTAGAATAGTTTAGCATTTAATTCAATGTTGGAACATTTCATTATTACAGCTCTGTGAAGTTGATTCAGTTTGTCTTAAATAAATCCACCCTCCCAAGAGTACAGTCCTGTTTGTATCATTGTGAATTAATTTATGGTACTAATCTTTATGTCGACATGTTTATTTAATTATATTGAATCTATTCAGGTATCATATGGTTTCTATCTAGTAGGTTTTAAATGTCACCAATAGAAACATGTATTTTAGGATGAAAAGGACAGTCCTCTACCAGTTTAACAACCATAAGCAAGAACATGAAAAATGTATTTTCACTTTAAATGACTCTAAATGTTTATCTCAACCCACCTTTATTTGATCACAAAATGTAATCGTTTTATTTGACCTTACTCCAACTGAAATGCTTACATTTGGTTGTTTGACTACATTATGATGTGAATTCGAATTCTTACACTGAGAAGACAAGTATTCAATATATAAATGATTAAAATCTTCTTTATAAGACATTAGCAAAGTTTCTCCTGCAAGCTAAAAATCAGGGGTGTCGTGTCAAGTCATACAACAAATTTCATCAAGTTAGTTCTGGACCGTAATTAAAACAGACTTTGAAAAGCGTTTTCAATCTGTGTGAATTGATCATACAAATTATTATTTTGATATTAAAGTTGGTGTAGAGCACATTATAGCTTGTTGAGGACATATTACTTGACATGGATTTGTCATTTTCCATTCGTGACTTAGCTGTCTTTACTTGTGATTTGCAAAAGGATGACTTGGTCCCACCTCTGCTAGAAATAGATCTCATACTAGTGTACAGGCTGTTCCCACAAATAACCAATGAATTTTTTTCTTTCCTTTTTTTGAGTGATTTCAGTCAAGATTATGTCTGGGAGCATGAACTACATCTACTGGAAGCATTAGGCGTGCTCTGGAAGCTTCTTTGTGCTTGCTTTGTGTTAGCACCATCAAAAAGATTTGTCCCGGCCCCTATAGGTTGTTGAGCTCCAACAGGGTTTGGTCCAACACCTGGTGCATATCCAAGTTTTCTTCCTTCGCCTGGGCCAGTTTCTCTGTAGGAAAGGACAAAACGACATTAGCTCCCAAGTACATAACCTGTCAGGAACTTATGGCACAGAAAAGAGCGTTGTGATGCATCTCCTGCTTATCAATTATTTCTTGCACAACTACAAACACTTACAAAGACTAAAAGACGTTATAATGGATCCACCGCTGATATCAGAGTCAGGTAGAATTATCAGCATTATTGTTGTTATATTGTGTGTATCTCTGACATAAAGTTTGCTGCACTTAATCTTTCATTGCTAGAGGATCTAAAGTGTATTAGCCAATGAGATTAATCAAAAGTTCAAATTATAATTCAATTCATTGATGTGGACTCAAACTAAGTTTGTGTTTTTTCGGAAGAAAAGAAAAATTGCTGACTCAAAAGTTTTTTTGTGCAAATATACAGTTTAACTGGAATTCATTGCCGTAGTATTAAATTTGCCGTGAGCGCATTAAGACATGCTTATGTGTTAAAATCTTGCCTACCTTGACATCTGTTAAAATTGCTACTGTCAAAAAGAAAAAAAAAAACACTTCTTGGACTGCCAATAGAAATTATTTTATCTATTCAAGACAATATTTCTTACCTGGAAGAAGGCACATCAACCAACTTTTATTCAAAGACCCAGACAGATTGATTGATTCCTTTTCTCTCCTGCCTACTGCCACCAAGTTGGCCCCTATCCAGTCATCCAGGCTCCTCGCCCATGTAACATTAAGGATTCACCAATGCTCTTCCATGGATGGGGGCCTTTGCCAAAGAGACTTTGTTTTAAAATCATACATGTTCCAATAAATAACTTAAACTTATTTAGAGTTCCAAGTTTTTCTGGTAGAACTGTCCTCTGATACCCAGGGCCCTAATGGAGATATAACGTGACTCAACCTGGTGATATTTGGACTCATTAGGACCAGAGACAGATATCTGTAGTAGCTACGTAGACATTTTGTATGTCTGTATTTCTAGTACCGGGGAGGGCCATGGGTCTAACAAAGTCCTTGTCCAAATAAATTTGACACTGGATCATTGGGTTCATTATCTGGTTCCGTGACAGTAAGCCTGAAAAGTAAATGTAAAGAAACAGCAAATTCTATGATATCTTCTTCGGGTGTATGAGACAAGGTGTCTTGCAGAGGACTTCATCCTTTCAGGTTGCTCTCACTCTGCTCAGTGGAGCTGACAGCTGTCACACTTTTTACAGAATTGATAGAATTTAACAGAATGGACAGAAGTGTCACTGGAGATGTCGGGTCTGACATTTTTGGTGATGTAGATTTGATATCATCAATAACCCAATCCCATGATTCCCCATAAACATACTGGGAAAGAGACAGGCAAGAAAGAAATGAAAGGAGCAAGAAAGGTTTTCATACATTTATTAGGGAGGGGAAAAGGCAACATATAAGAAGTTTTTCATCAATAAATGTAGGTCTCCGCACTGGGTGGGGTAAGACAGAAAAGGGGGCAGCAGAACAGATAGCAAAGGTAAGGAGAAATAATCTTATATTACATTTCTGTTATCTCCTAGCACATGATGCCACTGTGGAATGAAACAAAATGAGGGGAAGCAGGTAAAGAGACTCATCAGAAAAGGAAGAGCAGAATGGCAGGTAGAGAGCGTCTACAATGTAGTCATGTCGTTGAGAGCCAGGTCGAGCTCCTCGCTGAGAGCTTTGCCCTTCAGCTTCTGAGCATACACTTCGTCTGGAAGAGGACAGACATATACAAACAGACAGACAGGCGAGAGAAGGAGCAGACAAAAAGGAGAGCAAGCATGGCGACAAGGACAGAAAACAGGAGAGCACAAAAAATAAAACAGAGGGAAAAGTAAATTACGATTTAAGCTGACGACCCTTCAAACAAGGTCAAGGTACGAATATCACGGGCAGACGGCTTCCCACATCACAGCATACATGCATGATCCTTCCTACAGAGGCTACACATCATGCAGATTTGTCACCATATTCTGTTTTCATTTCTCTCAATGCATGTCAGGCAAAACAGGATCACTCTCACGCCAAATGATTCCTGTTTTATAGCAAAATGATTTAGAGACTTTCTTACACCCTTTGGAAAACCAAGGGTTTTCTGGTACACACTAAGCTACAGATTATAGAATTGTAGATTGTTTGCGGGTCCTTGGTGAGGACAATATGAGCCCAATGTTATAAATATGAAGAACAATAAGATTAGGTACAATAATATTTTTGAATACTGCTTAAAAACAAATCCAGCAGTGCAAAAACAATGCTAACCTTACTGCTAACCCAACAGATCATAGTCACACGGCGTGGTATACACAACAAACCGTCCTGTCACTTGTATCCATTTTGGATTCTGCCGATACCTAACAGGAATTTGCAACAATAATAGAAGTAGTAGGAGTAGTAGTAGTAGTAGTAGTAGTAGTAGTAGTGTTGGTGGTGGTAGTAATCAAGCAACAAGCTACAACATGAACCGCAAACCGGATTTGTAGCAGTTAACACACTGCTGGACTGCTTTTTGCATAGAGATTAAATCAGCATTCAACTGGTCTAAATCACAGAATGCAGGTGTGTCAGCTGAACAGGATCCACTATAAAAGGTGCCACTAAGACTCAAATGCAAGACCGTGCAAATGGACACAGATTTTATAGCTCCCCTCACTTGAGAGTCAGCAAGATCGTCATGGCTGTCAGTATATGAGTAGATGGCTGAGACACAACACAAGAGTTTCTATTACCTTCCAGATCGTCAATGGTCTTCTCCAGCTTGGCCACGGACCTCTCTGCAAACTCTGCACGGGTCTCAGCCTGATTCAAAACACAAAGGTGTGTCAGGAAAAGCCATTTATCAGTTTCTGGTTCTCTGAGCATCAGAAAATTTTAAATCAGGAGTTGCTCTGTAAACGGAACAATGGACAGAGACTGCATTTCGGTGATGTCAGTAGTTTGTAAGATTTTCACATTACATCTTGGTCTTGGGTTTACTGTCAATGTTAAGAGAAGCCTAAAGCCTAAAAAACCAGAAGCCTAATCTGAAAACCTAAGCCTAAACTTAACAATATGTTAAGTTTAGGCTTAGGTGGCTTAAATGGCCTGTAACTTTTCTTTATTGCACTTATTGTTACCATTCTATCCTTGATCATCTCCTTTCTTGTCTTTGACTATACCTAACTTATATGTTGTACTGGATAAAAGTGTTACATGTAAACATAATGAACTAAGAAGTATTACAAAGTCTCACCTCTTTAAGTTTGTCAGTAAGAACCTTTATTTCTTCTTCATATTTGTCCTCCTTTTGTGAGTACTGCAATCAAAACATGAAAGGTATAAAGAGGGAATTCAAGAATGAGAATAAGTTAACTATAAGAAAAAGAGCTTTATAAATTAATGCAGTTGCAATGCTGTATTGTATCCTAGACTGAACCAAAATAAAAATTTGTCTCATTCGCTCATTATGGACAAACTACACAGTGTGTATCTGGGATTTCTGAAGGCTGAAGGAAGAAGCTGCCTGTACAGCACCTACGGTACCTTCTCTGCCTGAGCCTCCAGAGACTTCAAGTTGTTGGTGACATTTTTCAACTCTTCCTCAAGGTCACCTGATTTACTGAGCAACATAAGAAAGAAGAAAGGCAAGAAAAGTGAAAGAAGCAATTTGAGAAGTAGGACAGCAGAAGATATCAAAGCATGACATTGTTATAACAGTGGTTCTCAAACTGTGATATGACCACTGCCAGATGTAGAGCCTCTGCAAGATGGAGTGCATAACCGTTCGAAAAATGTGCAGCATAACTAATGCTGCAGATTTTATTATGCCGATTTTATTATCGGCATAATAAAAATCGCTTTGTGATAAGAATGCAATCCTATCTTCTAGACCACATGTTGATGACTTCTGGTTCACAACCTGATCTGATCTCTGTCGTAGCCACAGAGGGGAAAAATATAATCTGTACAACAAGTACACATTCATGGGATAAATGACACAGACAGGTTGAAAACTCCTCCTCCTATTCCACATTCTATTTAATAAAGTTATTGTAACTGTAAATGGAGCTACGGGCATAGATTGTATTTTAATGCAATCTGTTTCAAGAGGAAAAAGTAAAAAAAAAACACCGCTTCATCCAGGCGATCAAAATTCAACTTCTTAAACTTTTCCATGTTAAGAGCATGACGGGCAGATTTCTGACAGGGAAGACAGGAAAGTGTGGTGAGGTCAGCTGTTTGCACGTCTTTGCACATTACATCTAGGTACTGGGTTTGATTTCCAAGCACTGAAAGGCGGTAAAAGTCTTGACATGTCCACTCGATTACCCAGAGGCAAGATAGAACCTGATCATATCAGTCTGAACAGGCTAGATCTAGCATTATTGTCTCTGTGTCCACATATCCAACACCCAAGTGGACCCAAGCAGACTCCCTATCAGTTCAGACGATGCTATAAAGAAAAAAGGGAGACATCCAGTTTCGATGGTGTTATTTTGACCAACAAAAATCTTAAACTGGCTCATTTTCTAACTTGTTTGAGAACCACTGATTTAAAGAAACACCCCAGACTTGGGGAAATAAGATTGTTTGCCGTCTTACCCAATTTAGATGAGAAGGTGAGTATATCCACCCTTCACCAAGTCCAAAACTGCTTCATATACAGAGTGAAACCTGTGACCTAAAAAGCTATACACCAATCAATCCAAGAATCTGATTTGATGGGCGCTCAAACCTAACAACCCAGCATTAGTTGAGGTCTTGTAGAGACGTTACACATTACGTTTCTATACAGATATACGCCGTACTGCAATTAAGGTAAAAATGGAAGTAACACGGTTACATTGACAGAATGAAGAGAATCTACAAGGTGTGGAAATGATTGTGGATATGGTCTTATCCCAATTATAATGTCTAGATGCCTAAGTAAACTGATGTACAGCCACATAATCTAGGTTTCTTTACACTGATTTATGACCAATGCTCCTTATAGATGGGTTAAATACAGAAGATCATGTTCTCTACCACATCAATTTAAGATGTTGAATGGTGCATTTTTCCACATTTAACAAAGCTAGGCAAGCAGTTTCCCCTTGTTTTCTGCTTGGCTTAACATGTCCTGGGACTTGTACAGAATTTAATCTGACTCTGGGTAAGACAACAAACAAATCTGTTTCCTAAATTGTCAGTGTTTCTTTAAAAAAAGAATAGAGATACAGGGATAAAAAAGTAGCCTGCCAATAGACTGAATTGATGCCGTTTCACAGGCTAAATTACTGAGATACGGATGAATAAGCAAGTGTGCAACAGTTGAAGCACATGGTGCAAGTGCAGGTTAGACAGAAAACAGTGTTTGAGGTTAAGGGTCATAGGAGGGAAAGTGAGCAGGTTAGCCCATTATCAAGCTAGACCTCAGTCCAGTCCATATGTACCTCTTCCTCTCCAGACATCATGGACTTCAAATTCTGGTCCATTAGTCCAAACTCCTCCTCCAGATCCCTGACACGACTGCACAGGTTAGTCCACAGCCAGGTTAGTCCACAGGGTGAGGGAGGACAAGTTGTTGTTGTCACGCATTAAAGCATGCATTAAATAAAAACACACAGGGAGCAAATACAAAACACACACATCCAGGCTTGTCCGCTTGATGTGTGAAGCAGGTGATTTGTTCAATTTGTGGCGATACGGTGTTATACATTCACATTAAGGGCCTTGATGCTCAATTCCAAAATCTTTTTTCTTTTTTTTTTTTTTTTTATGAGATCGGATGCTTCATGTTAGTAAGTGACATGTTTCTGACATTGGTGTGAACGCAGCTCTTGCACTAAATGTGTACATTCCACAAAACACCTGAGCCACACGTGCTGCAGAACAACAAGAAAACATCATTCTTCATATCTATATACATATATATCTGATATGAAATATATTATAAATATAATTGACACCAAAAAACAGATGTGTCACATTGTGACAAAACACATTGTGAACACAGCTATCAAAGTATTAATATATAGAAGTACTCTTTGAGTGTTACAGTTTATAATCTATGCAACAATCGGCAAATCTAGTGTTTACATTTACAAACCTACACCACTTTGTTGTTATTAAGTGTCACAAATGACAACTGAGTTTGTCCAGATTACTGATGTACAAGTAAAACAGAGCAAGTACGTCTACAACAACATGAATAATGTACAGTGGGTCTCATGTCAGTGGGAGTATGCATGATGTGGGTGTTGACTTACGCCTCAGCCACCTCAGCACGCTCCTCTGAGCGCTCCAGATCACCCTCAAGAATCACCAGCTTACGTGCAACCTGCATACATACAACACACACTTAGCATTTCTCCTGTAACAAAATGCATGTGACTACTTTACGATGTCTTGCTATATTTGAAAGAAACTTTACATTTTAAAGTCCTGAAGATGTACTAAAGGATGTACTACTGTTTTGAGAATTTGTACTTGCGCCAGTTCGGTAGCTAATAACGCACAGTGTCACAGACCTGTTCACCATCTGTTCACTTTCTCTCTCTGTCCTTTTTTCTATGGATTCTAGGGTGGGTGTGCCTTGTTGAAACCTTACTCAGGCCTTCTAGCCATTGCTCTGTATGTTTGATTCCTGCTTCTTTCTGTCACCCAGTGACTGACTGACGTTCATGCTGCATTCCAGACATCTCTGAACTGAAAAATGTCCTACTTCTTACTTGACAAAGTGCTGTGAAGCAGCAAAGTCAAATCTCAGTTTCAGCTTGCCTGATGTCAGTCAACATGGCCATGAAAATAGAGTCAAAAATGAGAATGACACCTTTTTCAAATGGTCTGTCAAAATTGTGAACGTTTGAAAATGACAACCATTTAGTTGTGTCAAATAAATCCAAACTGAAATATTGTGTGTTATATTGTCCTTTATATTAACTTCATTCTCACACTCAAGAGCAAAAAGATGAATTCTTATGTTCAGGAGTGTGCCTAAAGCATTTTGAGTTGTGGAAGGCTTGAAGGTAGGAAGTCCAATTTATTCATCCAACTTTGAGTAGATGTTTCTCCCTTCATCAATTGTGTGTATCTGTAATTGAGTCCTTGTCTTGGACTAAAATATATCATATAATACATATATATCAAAAACAGATCGTTATTCGTACAAATTATCACACACTGTAGTTTAGAAACAGACTCACCTCTTCATATTTGCGGTCGGCCTCCTCAGCAATGTGTTTGGCCTCCTTCAGCTGCATCTCCTGGATTTCCATTTTCTCCTCATCTTTTGTTGCTCTGTTCTCTATGACCTTCATTCCTCTGAGGAACAGAAAGCAATAAGCAACACCTCACAGACAGACATTTACAGTACATAACTTTTATGTGTATAAATATGATATGATAATATGATAATGTTGAAGATCAAATAAGTGCATTTGGTCACTGACAGCTATTTCACATTTTGGTCTTGGACTACTACTGTCCCTGATAATGCTCTTATAGTAGGGCTGCATGATTTGTTAAAAAATGAAGACATATACAGACTCCATTTTGAACTCCTAAGTTGGTGGGGTGGCCTTTGATAGAGTACAAAGTTTCTATGATTGAAAATTCAGTTACACAACCAAAAACTGAGGAAAAATGTTGGCATGCTGGACAAACTGCCTCAGTCTCTCTGATGGACTTGGAGGTGAATGATGGAGAACAGCTGAAGCTCTTCACCTCTCGCTCTCATCTGCAGCCTTCTCGGCCTCCTCGAGTTTCTGCAAAGCTGTGGCCAGTCTCTCCTGAGCTCGGTCCAACTCCTCCTCCACTAGCTGGATACGCCTGTTTAGAGAAGCCACCTCTGCCTCTGCCTGCAAGCACACAGCCACAGTATGTTGTCAACAGAAGCCTGAAGCTGAAGACATTTTCTGTTACAATGACATATAATGTTTGCATCTATGGTAGAGAGACACCACTAGAAAAGGAACTGAGACAATGCAAACAAAATACAGAAAAGTTTAAATGTCAAATATCATAAAGAACAGCTGCAAATATCCATTTGGATCTATTTCACTGCTTTCAGAGCCTGTTGAAGTGCATCCTAAATCCAAACAATTCAAAGTTTGAAAGCTTCAAAGCTGATTTTGTGGCCTTTTCTTTAAAAGAATGGTTTGTTAATAGTCTGTGTACTGTACTGACCAGAGGCTGTTAGAATGGTGCCAATCTAAGCAGCTCTCGTTTAGGATCTGCTGCTATGGCCTCAGGATCTCTGTTCACACTCCTCCAGCCTTCCTGCTATCCTAATCAGAGGAACCGATGTCCACAGCGTCTCTTCTGTCCTGTCCTGTCTTCTGCAGCTGCGGCAATCACTGTTACCAGGTAAGTTGGCCAACCACTTCATGCAAAGCTACTTTCAAGCTACCCTGAAAACTAATATTCATTTCTCTCTGTTCGTACATGGCTGCCAGTTGGGCTTCCTGCCGTCTGTGATGCGTTTGTTTCTTCGCCTTTTCTCATCATTATGGACAACAAACTGACGAATCGCTGTGGTTCAAACACCCGGCAAATGCACAGAACTCACAGTTGTAAGTAGGACCACTCACGATTTATTCTCTCCTGTGGATTATAGATGTTAATCCAACATGGCGGCCGCTCGTTGTGTGACGTCACATGAAAACGCTCTATACTGGTTCCTTCTCATGAAAAATGGCGGGGAACTGAACCGGCGTGAGACCGAACCACTGAACTAGTTCACATTTAACTCGTCTTTGAGTGCGTGTGTGTGTGCGTGTGTGTGCGTGTGTGTCCTTGTGTGTCCGTGTGTGTCCGTGTGTGTAGGTGTACCCGGACTCTGGCCTGTCTCTCCATGTCCACGTCGCCCTGCAGCAGCTCGGCTCGGTCCTCCGCCTCGTACGCCGCTTGCTGCAGCGTCAGAATCTTTTTTCTCACCGCTTCTATGGAGTGGAAAGTCGCCATACTGTACCGGCTCTCCGAGCTGTTGTCGAAGCGTTTCCACGGTAACGGCGGCCTCAGTTACCGCTTCAAAATAAAGCACGCTGACGAGTTTGATACATATTATATTCGTTTGTTTCAGGTTTTCTTTCTTCTTCGTTATGATTCGTAGGCTTTTGGTTTCCATTAATAAAAGATTTGAAATATTCAAAAATCCTGACTGTTTCACGCCCGAGTATGATTAATTTCTGCTTTTTGCTAATATTACTGTGTTTTGCTGCGAGCTCAGTTTCTTGTCACACAGTGGTGTTTTTCACTTAATTTTTTCCTTGTTGTTTTCTTTTTGTTGAGTTTCATATATATTTTTAACCCTGTGTTTTGTTCTACATCTGTTTTGCCACTTAACTTACTTCCTCCTAACTCACTTCCTGACCCATCACCCATCTATGTTTATCCTCGCACAGACAGAAGTCACCATTTTTAGTTCTTATTTCTGTTTTTGCCCGGTTTTGGTCGTTGTGACAGTTGCATTTCCCCTTAAATCCACTTGGGGGCAGACTTTGCACAGTCTGACACAGCAACCCAAGCTGTGAGTTGTGAGGAAACTTGACACTCGCTGCGTGCTGCAGATTCATTAGAATGGATGACATTTATGTCAGGGTGTTGACAAGTTGTATGATATGTTTGTCGAATTCGATATTCCCCATAACAGATTTAATGCTTTCTCTGCTGCAGCTGCCAGATCTCACTGGTACTGATGACGAAGGTTGAGTAAGGTAGGATGTGGCTCAAGCATGAATGTACTCTGAAAGACGAGTTAAAATTAAATTTAAGAGTAAACAAATTTGCATTCAAGCTGCGTAAAATCATTTTGTTACATTCTCTACAGACAGAGTAGGAGGTGCAAGTGTGAAGTTTGGCTGACAGCAATGAAAAGTTCTGTGCATATTTTAAACACACCATCAAGCCCAAAGGCTGTCCAGCATCGCTCTGCTCACAAGAGAAGGTACTGTGTGTGTCTGTGTGTTTGCGTGCACAAAATGTTTTCTTCTGGGTCAAAACAAAAACATGGTCGTTTGCTTGTCTTGTTTGTTTCTTTTCGTTTCTGTTCTTATTTTTACTGTTAATTATTATTAACAGTACAATATTAACAGTACAGTATTATTTAACCACAAATTATGACTATTATTAATGAACCACCTACCTACCTATGTGAAAACATGAGATAGAACTTGTAATTATGTTTACATACAAAGAATCTCCTAGAAGAAATGTAGCTGATAATTTACAAAAATAAATGTGTGATATTAATAGATAACAGTGATGAGTTGAAGACATTTCCACACATTTTCAGAAGTCCACCATACAAACACACTGATACTAACTGTGAGTTAAGTTTTGAGACTTTCAGACTTATTCTAGGTGAGAACAGCCTCAGTTATGTACCTCTGTTGCCTTTTTCTCAGCCTGCTCCAGCTTCTCCTGGGCATCCTTCAGTGACTCAGAGTATTTGTCCAACTCATCCTCCACTCCCTTCAGCTTCTTCTGCAGGCCCAGCAGCTCCTCTTCCAGCTACAGTCCAAAGATGCATATAAAACACCCTGTTAAGTACTAATAAAGAATGTCGGTCACACACAAAACCACACAGTTTTACAGAGGATACAACAAAATCAAATAAAGGCTTTTTAACTGAAATTTTTCAGAGCAAACATTAGTAATTACTACTTTTTCCCAGCTTGTGGTGAAGCCGAACAATCAGTCTTTAATCTTGTATTTTGTTGTATCTGATTTATGTCTGTGATGGCAAACCTTTAGAATTTGAAGAATGGAAACATCGGTTGGTCCGTCAATCCAGATTTTGATTCACGGTAAAATAATGCTGATCAAAAAAGTTTTAGTGCCCTCCTGACTCTTCCTCTGTTTGGTGCCATCAGAGCAACCTTTCCATTTGTAAGTGAGGAATATTAAACATTACTAAGGCATTTCTCCAGAGGATGAACCTTTTTTGGATAACTCTCGTACTCTAATCGTCAGACTGCCGGGGAATTTACTGAGCACATTAATGCTGCAAATAATTTAGAATTTCTTATCCTCATGGCTTTTGGGACAAAAGTATGACGCTAAGAATCACACTGATTATCAGTAAAGTTATTGATCTTAATCAAGGGATGAACCCTTTCCACATTGGGCTTCTGGCTGTTCATACCCAACAGCTTATCAACAGATTGTTTCACAAAGTCATTTTTGCAACAGCAGCTTCATGATCTATAAAAAGAAATTGAGTATGACTGTGATGCGGCCTGAACACAATGTCCCAAAGACAAATGTCCTTTCTATATTACATCTGACTGTCTCCACCAGACTGCAACCATGTAAGGCCTCTCAGTCACAAATAGCCTGGGACAGGCCTGATCTCACAATCCTAATCCCAGAGCTGGCATTAGCAGCTCCCAACTGGACGGTCTTAACTCGCTTTCACTGCTAAGCAACAATTCAAAGAAGGTGAGGGTCTTCAGAGGGACAACAAATATAGACATGCCAACATTTGATGCTCCAGGGCAAACAGAAATGATTGTGCTGGCATTGTAATAGCTGTGAGCTGTGTTTCCCCAGGGACGGCGGCACTATTCTTAGAGTGCTACCTGACCTCTTCAGTGGAAGAACAGACAGCAAGACATCCATAGAGGAATATCAATTTAAAGACAGCTGAAAGGCAAACTCCCATCGCCTCATCTGTCACTGTCAGCAGGTGAAGGCTACAGGTAGACACACCTGTACAAGAGTGAAAGTTACCATCCGCTCTTTGTGTAAAAATACAGAGAAATTTTAATAACAAAGTTATAATATTATGATCAAAGAGCCAAAATGACACAAGAATAAAATCCGATGAAAAACGTAGGCTATGAATTGTGGGTATATGAGTAAACTGGAGAGGGCAGTGAAGGATGTGGAGGAAATTCACAACTGTTCTGATGTCTGCTGTTCTCAATACATTACAACTTTATTCTCTGAAACATTCCAGCTTTATCCACAAAATATTACAACTTCATCCACGTAACATTTCAATGTTCTTTCCAATATAATGAGGAATCTTATAATTCAGACCCAGGGTGACCCCCTTCTCTTTATTATAGCACCATCACGGTGTGTCACCTAGGAATTTAATCTCCTCAGACTTACCAATGAAACTGAGCAGCATCGTATATCTTTCTATGAAATCTGACATTGATAACTGTGATCAATAAATGTGCTCTAATATGTAAGGGGCAGATTAGCTTGTTGTTTATTGCGCTGATGAACCGCTCCCATTATGGACACTTATTGTATATTGTATTGTGTATGTTAACATAATGTAATGACCATGACGGGTATTAGGCAGATTTATATACCCAAATTCAATGTCATCTAGCGCCACCCTCAGGATGAATTTTTTTTTAGCCCCACAACTGGTAAGACTCCTGGAAGAGTAAGTCATAAGTACATTATTTATTTGTCCTGTAGAGTTTAAAGGACTTCTTTGAAGGCCTCAAGGGGGCACTGTAAGAGGCCCTCCACTTGCAGTCTTATTTCAGACATACTTATCCATCTGCTCTAACCTTCCATGGTAACAAATGGAGCGACAGATGCCTGTGATTCTCCCCAGGGGTGAGGGCACTAAGTTGGACATATGAACAGAGGATGGCCTGGATGAGGCACTGAGGCAGACTGGACAGGACTGACCTGGATTGGAAGGACCCGACATGACGTGGGGCCAAATTAAGACAAATCTAACAAAGAGGGCATGAGCACCTCCACGCTCTTCATTTTGTCATAATGTTGATTCGTTGGTTTTGTAGTAAATAAAGCTTAAAGTCCAGAGAGAGTTGATGAAAGTATCCATCCTAAAGTTTAAAGACAGATCAATGAGAGGATGGGACTTTTTTATCTATGAATGAGAGCTTTAAATCACATCTCTCCTCATGTCTAACATTTAGTGAGCTGAGGTTCCAGACAATTCCTCCCCTTCCACGCTCCTGTGGATCACCCGGACTCGAACTTTGTCCTACCTGTTTGCATTTGTCCTCTGCTCCCTTTTTGTCCCCCTCTGCCTGCTCCGCTCGGTCTATGGCATTCTCCTTATCCAGCTTCAGCATCTGCATCTTTTTCTTGATGGCCTCCATGGTTCCTGTGGATGCTTGAGCTCAGGAGCAGAAGGAGAAGGGCGCTGTGTGATCGGAGTGGTGGAGCGGAGGTGCAGCGGAGCGGCTGATCTGATCGGAGCGCTTTGCTCTGAGGATGAACAGCAGCTGTATGCGCCCTGTGCGCCCACAGCGCGCCGGGACGGTTTCCATATTTGGCCAAGTGGAGCTGCTTAGAGTCGGAGCTGTGACGTCAGGATTAATGAAAGGCTCTTGATTGATTTTATCGAGTCTACGGGCGTGTCCGAGTCACGCATTACCCATAAAGGCAAAAGTAGACGGGACCAAGTCACTATTAAATCTCAACAAGTCACATTCCTGCACTTTGAACTTCAAGTCCTAAGCGTGTTCACTGCCACATCTCACGCCAGGATCAGAGTCACTAGATTTGAGTTGGATCAACTGGAGACATTTTCGTTGAATGTGTGTATTCTTCTTTTCACTCGGTTCTGTTAATACTACATGTCCGTGTCCATAGACGCGCAACGAGTATCTTTCGCGTCATACCGGGGGACCGAACAACGCGTCCGGACGGAGTGGACCTGAGGGATTTGATTACGTTTCGTCTGCACATCACCTGCAGTTACTGTAAATTCATCAGTCCGTGATGAAGTGTAAATGTATTCATAGCACATTAAAATGAAGCCGATACTGCTGATTAAGTGTTAATCATCTCCGTTGCTTGATTCTCCACAGATCCTACAGCAACATTTGACAACCATTTTCATTGGTAAACGTGTAATTATCACAAGTCAATTTATTCAACTCAAGAACTGCATAATTGAGATCAATGTTAATTTCCACTAGCATTTTTTTAAAATTGAATTTCACATCTCAGTAATCCAACAGATGACGGATCCATTAAACACATCAGCCTCTTTCACAGAGAGAGTGTTCAATATTGGTAGAAACACTGATGTGGAATATTGTGAGATTTTATTTTGTATATTCACACTGACAGACAACTTTTTGTTTGGACTCACACACATTCTAGCATCCCAGAGCGCTTAGTCCACTCCAAATCATGACAGGGGTGTTACATGAGTCACTGCTGTCGGCCTTACCGAGGACAGGCTGCACACAGATTAGGAAAAAAATCTGAGGAATTATGGCAAACCAGATTTTAACTCATTCTGACAACATTCAAACTCAGAATCCCTCATGAACGCTGCCAATTAATTCAAACAATTACAGTTAGATGTATGTTTGCACATTGCATCACTATGTAGATTATTGCACGGTTGTAAATATGGTGATTTTACCTGCACAAAAACATGAATAGTACACATGAAGCTGGTGGTCCTACATGTTTTCAGAAAACAGTTTTTATTTAACATTTGATAGTAGGAATATGAAACAGCTACAAATGGATGGAAAAAGAAAATGCTTTGCATGTATACACACAGTCATTTTTATATCAGATATAATGGTCAAGCTGTGCCATGTTGTCTAAGATATGCAAAAGGAAAAAAAAACACTTGTGTAGAAAAGTGGATTTAAATTGATATGTTAACTTGTTAAATGTTAAATAAAAAAATGATTAAGTGCACTTAAAGTGAGTACATGGCAACAGTTAAATATATATACTTGTGAAAAAAATTAGCAAGACACTTTTTTATGCACTTATAAACTGGGAAAACTGAGGCCCCTGGAAATGCGAATGATACTATATGAAAGTAATACTTAGCAAACCATGATGTATTTTGTATACTTTATAGACGATAGGGCTGTAGGAGTTCTGTAATAAGTATAAAATATTCCTTCTGAATTAAATGGCACAGTTGACATCTTGAAGAACAGACAACACCCAAAGAATTTCACTCAGGATCCAACCTGGAGTGTGTTTATGTTAAATATATGGCTTCAAATAAAAAATAAAAAAAATCATCCAATCTAAACCAAGTCCAAAACATTAAATTGAATTTAAAGTTCCATTGAAATTTAATGAAAGATACTATTTCAATATATTTCATAGCAGTCTTTAGAAAAATAAGATTTCCTGCTCTGATTTGTTCAACGCAAAATAATTGCAACTCAAAACTCCAACTTCCAAAATTCATTTCATCATCCTGAATCCGGATTAAAACTCTCCGTACGACTCTACGAATATATCATTGTCCTCTGATCACAGCCCTCCGCCCCACACACTGTATAACTAACACATTTACTAATTTTTCACAAATAAACATGGTCACAAAAACATTTGGACGATGTATAAATTGTGCTTGCCTTTACATATCAAAGTTCTCATTTCTATAAACTCTAAATTCTACCAGGAAAGGCAAGCAGAAATTATAGGCAGGTGAGTTTACACAACATGTACACAATGGAGACATGCAAAAAAAAAAAAAAAAAAGAAAAAAAAAGCGATTGCTAAAAGATCCAGATCTTATACTGAAAAACATTGACTATATATAATCGAAAGCCTGGTCACCTTAATAAACATATAAATGTATATTTTTGTATTAAGAAAACTTGATCATTGGCATTAATTAAATAAACAGAATCAAAATAACCATATTGCGATTTGAATCAATACACTGAATGCACTGTAAAAGCATGCGGCTTCTCATCCTCCTCTCTGTAAAAGTAGCTGTGGTCATGTCCTGAGCGCTAATCATCATTCTGTCTACTACTGCTCGTCCCCGTCCTCCCGCAGCTCCGAGGGCAGGAACTTGTACTGCTGCTGTCGGATCATCGCCAGCTTCTTCCTGGCCTCCTCCAGTTCCCTTTCTTTTCGCAGCATCTCCTCCTGCGCAGCGATGATCTGCAACGCAATACAGGCATCACCTCACTGTAGCACCAAATATTGACACGGAACACAACTAACACATTAAAGTCCAAAGTCCAGTTTGCTCTGTTGTGCACGTGTTACTCACCTGGGCGATACCGCCCACCATCTTACTCTTGACCACCACAGCCTGGTCATCCTGAGCATCAAAAGCTGCCTTCTGTGCTGCTTTCACAAGGTTATCAGAGGCTCGCTTTACCGCGTTTCCAGCAGCCTGTGGGAATGCAAAATATACAGAGTCAGGATTCAAACCTGTTCATTCAAAGCGTCCTCCCATGTCTCAGTCTGTTCTTATTTAAAAGAACCCTTTTAACTGCAAATGAAACTAGATAACTTGTTTAAGTCTCATCTGCAATTTCCAACTGGCACGAAACAAAAATGAGAGAGGCACTCATAACAGGTCATACCTATGACAGGGCCCATCACTCTTCATTTTGTGGCTCAGTGAGGAAGCCATGATCAACCCCCTCCATCCCCCAACCCCTTCCAATGATGAACAACCAACTTCCAATGTTTAGGAAAAAAGTTAACTGATGTTGTTATATTATTCTTCAGATTAGAGTTCAGATTAGAGAGCATGACGTTAATTCTGAAAATGACCACATGGAAAATGCCAGATATCTTTAATAATTTGGAAGAGTTTCCGGGAATTGGTGAAGAGTATCCAGGAAGCAGACACATCATCCGCAGTGATTGGGTAGAACATCTCCCAGAAAGGGAATGCTGAGTTCTCACAGCGCTCAGAGAGAAAACCATAACAAACTTTTTTTTTTTTTGCTGGTGTCTGAGCACAACTGTAAAAGGTAACGAAGATCTGTTCACTCCACTCCGCTCAAAGCAAAACATTTCCCTCACTGGTTGGCCATGACAAACAACGGGCCCAGTTTTCTCCTTTTGCGGCTCTGCGGAATGAAATCAGACACTGCACTGGCAGCCATTAGTGAATGTGTCTGGTGATTTATCTGTGGATGGAATGTTTCTGTTACTCTCCCCTGACGTACAACAAAACACCTTCAAACAAGCAGCTGCACACTTAAGGAAGCACGATTCTATATCTGAACACAGCGCATCCAACTTTATACCTTTCCCAATCGCTTACGATGGAAGGTGGAGCAACATGAGTGTCGTCATAGAGGGGGAGTGTGTGTTTGTTATTTTGAGCTCATTATTCATATAAATGGGACACTTAAGGAGCGGGGTGGGGTTGTTAATGGAAGCTCCTGTTTTTGTTATCTCCACACGTTATAAACGGAGATGCACAACAGTGTAAAGCGCACACTCTGTTTCACATCTCTACAGAGGGCGAGTGGAAAAAAAACTTGAGAGACAAAGAAATCATACCCAACTTTCACACCTCGCTACACCTGACCAATTGCTGCAATTCTAGGCAGACAGGCAGAGAGGGACAGGGTCTGTGTCTGGGCCCGACAAAGCTCCCATTAGCTGAAGATGAGGTCAACGATTTTACACATTTGTCTGAATTCTGACAATTATTCAAACTACACTAGAGCTGAAGCGCTGCAGCCAAAGGGGATTCGTCATGGGCTAAGACACACGCCTGACCCAAAACACTGCATCCATATGAAGAGTTACATAAGACTGAGCCAGCTGGGCAGAATTAGAATGATGTCAGCAGATAGTTTGTCAATCTGGATTCAAAGGTTTAGGTTGGTTTTGTTCCAGGTATTATCGCCCATCCACACAGCTCGGAGGGCAAGCAACTTTGGGTTTGTGTCACACATTGGTAATTACAGTGCTCGTACAGCTATGTATATTGTTTCTTGTATGTCCCCCAAAAGAACAGACAACCTTGGACGGCTGACAGTGACAGATAGATTAAGATATTTTACGGGGGTTGGATTGTTGTGTGTGAATGAGCCAGAAGACGATTTTCTGTGCTCTGTGCTATCAAACGTTCTCCACTCATCACATCCCACCTTTGTTTGACATTTCAAACGTCATCAATTCAAAGATCATGTAGGAGTTTGGGACGTTTAGATTTGACAACAAATGCGTAATGGAGATGACACTCCCATTTCCGTACTTTATACCACAATCTCTTGTCCTGTTGGGACCTTTTGTGAGAACATTTACTTTATAGACATATGTCCAGCAATCCATTCCTGTCTAATTAGGGCTTCAGTGTTACTGATGAAGCAGGAATGTTATATTCATGTTATACATTAATGCCTCTCGTGTGACACCAAGGTGTGAAGTACTCAAAGAGGTTTAAATACCTGGAACTCCCATCAGTCAGAACTGAGAACTGATGAAGCCAGAAATACCCTCATAGTTGGCGGCTAGAATGAGACCTGCCTTCGTCAGGAGATCCCCAGGGCAACGTTACATGGTCTGAGAGTCGGACTGTATACACTCCGTGTATGGACATCATTGTGATGGGATCGTTTCGTGTTTTGCTTTCGGGGAATGACATTTTCGAGAGAAGTCCAATTTCAACGTTTGATCACAACCTGTACACAGTTAAATAATCTGCAAAATAATGCAAGTTGTAAGACTGTTTCACTCAAAATCTGAATGATTGGAAAGGCGGACCGATTTGCATAAATTGTAATATGTGCAAAACCACATAGAAAACATATCAACCTACGTTGTGTGAAGAAACTGATGAATATCAAATATGATCACTTTTATCTGAGTTCTCCTAAATAAAGAGATTGGGGAAAAAGAAAGAGACAGACTGACTGACAGGCAAGCAGACACACGGGTGGAGGAAGCACTGCAATATTCCTAATATGTCATAATATTCCTAAATTCTCTTACTTAAACGTATGCTCTCTTAACAAATGACCAATAAGCACTAAAATCTCCATCCATAGATGCAAAAGGTATTTAAATGTCACATGCGATGGCTTAGGGGGTAAGGTGGCCCTGCAAGCAAGTGGGCCTTGCATGGTTACCTCGGCTGTCGGTGTGTGAATGTGTGTATGAATGGGTGAATATGAGGCAAACAATGTAAAGTGCTTTAAGTGGACTAGAAAAGTGGTACAGAAATGCAGTCCATAAAGCATTTATGTCCACATCTCTGGTCACCCTCATGGAGACCTGAGCTTGTAAACATGGAGTGTCATTTTATTCACTATCAGCAGTGACAAATCTGGACAATAGGCTGATGAATATACACATTAATACATATTGGGTCAGATCTAATGACACCTTAAGGGCAAATACCATCGTGCCACCAAGTTTCACACCTTTTTCATGGCTGTCTCACCGCTTTGAATTGTGAATTGCGAGTCATAAAGCGTAACACCTGCATTAGGATTATCGTCCCTTTCCTGTACTATTATACTATACTACTATTATACTGCCATCCAAACGGGGTCTTGAATATGCAATACCTCATGTTCATTGTGATTGGCCGCCGCCAGCGACACGGCAGCAGACAATATGAGACTGCTCACATTAGTCTTCTGCCTGGAGAGACTGACCCCTGTGCCTTGTGTTTAGGTATCTCTTTGGTGGATATTTTCTTTTTTTTTATTGCCTTTTAGTATTTTTATGTCTTAAAAGTTGTTGTTCTGTTTTGTTGAATCAAACATAGATAGAGGATCTGAAAACAATCCACCAACTGCAACGTGCTTGGTTTTCTGCTTTTGGGTCCTGTAAGGTTCATATTCAGTGGGTTTCCATGCACCATTGCAATCGAGTTATGGTGTAGAAGAATATAAGCTCTCTCATTAGTCTATCATTCTTAAACTGCTTCATTTTATACCAGTGTGTACATTATTTTCTGTGTGATGTAGAAATGTAGCTTTAAATTGACAGAGCAGAAACATGTGAGACTTGTTTGCGACGAATAAAAAAATGTCAGGTAAAAAACACAACATGGCCTTATTTTCACTGTGGTCTTCATTTAATTGACTGGTTTTGCCCTCTCTTAACTATGACAAGTCAGATGGCCGCCCACCCAGAGCCAGGTTCTGTTCGAGGTTTCTTCCCTTTAAAAAGAGGGAGCACTTGACAGCCAAGGTCACCAAGTGCTTGCTCATGGGGGAATGTTGGGTCTCTACATATTCAAGAGTTTGATCTTGATCTGCTCTACCTGCAAAGTGCCATGAGATAACCTCTGTTGTGATTTGGCGCTATACAAATAAAATTGAATAGAATTGAATTGACATCTTCAAATGTGCCAGAAACAAAAGCAATAAATCGACTTTTCCAAATGTCATGTGCGCCTATTTATTGTTTAAGGACGATCATCCAAACAGCAAAGGGGAAACACAATCCAACTACTGGCTACTGTAATAAAACTACCATGCAGTGCAAACCAGATAAGAATAATGATTTAAAATGCACGGTGTAAATCCTAGTCCACATCTTAATGCAAGGTGTAGATGAGACCTATGACAAAGGGATTTTGTTGGTCTGTTGTATCAAGTTGCATTGGCTTGTATAGGTAGAACGTTTGCCCCAGACTCTTGACCACAGTCAGAGGGGGACCACAGTCCACATAGCAATACACTGGGTAAGTAAGTGCAAACTGACAGGACATTACTCTGAACACACTGTTTGTACAGCCTTAAAACCACTGCTGCAGAGAGTGAAGAGAGCAAATGCTGCAGGTGGTAATCATAGTTCATGGCTAATGTTGCTAGCACGAGGTGTCACTGCTGGACTGATGGATTGTCTACACAGATACTGAAGACGTAAATGTATGGGAATCACGCTAGTGGCAGCTGCAGGCTCAGAGGAGGAGGAGATAAGCCACTGCTGATTAGATCAGAGAATATGAGATGGCCTGGTTTCATCAGTGTGCAAAAAGGTGGCATACACGCATACGCATCAGTTACACGTTAAGGTCAGAACGGCAAAACTTTTTTAAGCTGATTTCCATCCGTCAGTCAGTCTTACCGTGGAGCTTTATAGTTTTTATAGTTTTTAAACGTGACCCCGCAGCATATTAAAGTTGGCATTTTGTAGATTCTATATTCCATCCTGAAGACGCAGAGTGTGGCTGAGACTGAGACCAAAATTTCAAAGCAATATAACCCTCTTTCATCTTTGGACATGTGTGTAAAGCTTGCCAGACTTGAACATTTAGTGCTGACCTGTAGCCTCTTCATGGTCTGGGAGTCCTGATCAGCCTTGACCTTACAGGCCACCAGGAGCTGAGCAGTGGAAGCTGCCACTTGCTTGGCTGAAGAGATCAGCTTCTCCTCACTGGCATGGCCCTGTACTGCAGAGTTGGCTGCCTCGCACAGGTTGTTGGTTGCAGCAGCAACCATTCGGGCCTGAAAATTCATTAACAGTAAGAAGTTCCACTCTTAAGCTCCAAAAATGACATAAAATAAAGCTTCTAGAAGGACACTCACAGCTGAAATGAGCCCCTGAGACCACTGTCCATCATCCACTGCATTAGCTTGGATGGCACCAACCTGCAAATAAAGTACAGACTCTTAAAATGATATTGGCTTCATTTTTAGGACAATTCCATATGCCGCCAAAGCATTTATGGACATTAAACATGTTTTTTTGGTGATACAGTGGAATTTAGGCAGTTCGAAAGGAAAATTGCAGATGAAGTGGTTTTCAGATCATCGTTGGGCATCTTTAACATATGGTCTACATAAATGTAAATCACATGTTGAACATTGTTAAGTTACACTTTCAACAAACAAAAACAGTAACCAAATAGTACATCGTCATGAAAAAACTTGTATGTTATGTTTGCCAGAGGAGAAAAAATGTATGACAAAATGTATTTGAGATAAGATCTTTGCCTGAGCTTAAAGATCCCTGTTTGTCATGAGGACCAAGGCTTTTACCCATTTGGCTCCAAACTGTAATTGCTTACAGGTTTATTGCACTTGGAGCATCTTTTGTGAAAGTGGTGATTGACATTGTGCCATCTGTGTGTAGATGTGTGTTTTGTGTGTCATCTGTGATTTCCAACAGGACATTAAAACAAGTAATGGTGTTTTCCATTCCATTCGCTTTTATTCGTAACCTTAAACCTGCAGTCCAGGACTGAGGTAACCTTATTCATCCTTGACCTGGAGTCAATGTGCAATAGGGTCATCATGTGCAGCATTTAAGAAGTGATTTACAATGAGGATAGATGCTGTCAGGAACACTTTGATTCTGTGACAGTGGGATGTTAACAGAGCTTGTGTACCTTTCCTTGAGCAACCAGTTCCCTCTGTGCAGCCGAAGCAGCTTTAACCAGTGCGCTGGTGGCAGCTGCAATGGACTTGGCTGCCTCCAGAATTTGCTCTTCAAAGTTCAAACTCTCATCCGCCTCCTAAATATAAGGGTAGGAAACAGAAAAAAAACACTCAATGTTTAAGTGCTGTGATGATCGGTGGCTCATTTATGCATTCAAAACTCCATCATTCTTAAAACAGTAACAGAGCACGGTCTTATATTACAGCAGCAGCAAGAATAACTTGACTCATGTGGACAGCGGTTTATAAAAAGCTAACGGGGTAAGGACTTTAGGATGTCGCTTATGGTGTGAGGACTTGATAGGCGAAGTACAGATGCAATCCATCTGGGCGATGGTCTACAGCCAGGGAGGATAAAATGTCTGACACTGAGTCGGTGAGTAACGGAGTGGGTGTGTACGATGGAGCCCTGACACTACTGGAAAAAACCCTCTAACCTTGGGTTTTGTCCTTGGCCTCAGCTGCTCTAGTTTCTTTGCAGCTGCTTCAATAGCTGCCGCTGCCCCCAACAGCTCATTCTCTGCAATGACGGTAGGATCCTCTGGGTCCACCCATTCTGTGCCTGCAACACACATTCACAACAATGAAAACTCAATACATACTAATGTAATATTCTCTGCCATGAAACCATTATTTCTCCCCCAAAGCTATATGTCTGACTCTTCCCCCTGGTTTACATTAGTTGGAACAAAGTTTTATTCTTCCTTATCATGACAGGATGATTTAATCTTAAGTATACCACAGCCTGCCAGAGATCATTATCTATTTTATTCACATTTTGTCCAGATGAAGATTAATTTGAGGGATAGGGCACTGGGCCTAACTGTCCCTGCATGTGACTGATTTGTGTAAGTGCCTTAGTGGCTGAGGGAGGATCCCTGAAGTGAGCAGTGTTTTCAGAACTGTAGTTTGGTCCCTCTGGTCTTAACCAGGGACAAAACAGTTACGGCTCTGTATTTACTGCTTGTTTCAGTTTGATTTCACAGGATCACAGCGTTTTTGTTAACACTGATTAATCACAGTGTTATAATGTATCAGATTTTAATACAAAAATACAGAAATCTGTTTAATAACATGTATCTTTTGAGCCAACCAAACACACAGCTGGCTAATTTCTCCAGCTTCTGAGTAGTTTGTCAGTTTTATCTACTTTTACAGTTGTAAACAGTTTATCAGAAATATTCTCATACATATTGTGTTGCCAAACGCACTGAATCTATCAGGATCTAGTCAACACTTAATATGATCAGATAATCCACTAACGGCTGCAAACCTTATGATTAATTACACATTTAGTAAGAATTTATGATAGGTATTTTTAAAAATCATTATTCATATAGGTGTTGCCCTGTATACAACTATCCAGCCACATTCAAACCGAGTAAACCTAATTAACTAGGGGTCCATGCTGTTAAATGAATAGTGAGCCACAAAGAGCCTCCTGTAGAAAACACAGGGGAGGAGTCAAGAATGTTATGTTATTTAAGTAAAGGTACCTTTCATGGCCTCAGCAGCCTGGATGAGTTCAGTGACTGAGCCTGCCACACGTTTGGAGTAGTTCGCCAACTGCTGCTTCAGATCATGAGATGGTTTCTGGATGATCTGCGGGTGAAGAATAAACAAGAGACTGCAGTGACGACCTTTATTCTCTTAAAGTAGCCAGTATCTGTACAAACGTCTCATATGCTGATTTGTCTGGACTGCAATTGAGACAAAAGTAAAATGGATGGAATTAATATGATAATATGAGTCAATTTATGCAGATTTCAACCAAATTATAGTATGTTGAGTATACAGTACATTTGAAAAACAGTTATTGCCTCAATTGGGTTAGATTCAAAGTGTGTGTAGCCAAAATGACTAATACTTAAAATGTTGTCGTTATCACTCAAATCCCAGACTTGATACAGCATCTGTCCTCTTAAAATGTATTTACATCATAGGCTGGAATCTTGTAAAAGTGCAGTTGCATTGCAGTTTCACATTCCATACCTAAAATTCCAAAGCTTCAGCGAAAGAGAGAAAGATCTAAAATTTATTTTAGCTTATCAATAATGTAAGATGAAAAAAAAACTGAAAAACAAGATAGGGCCTGTGTGGTTTGGAGTTAAGGATTGATGAGGTGAGGCTTTGCTGTTGTACTACAGGAGGCATTCATACTCCAGGCCCTCTTAGCTAATTCCAACACTATCTCCAGATCCAATCTTAGTTGTTTATAAGTAATCTGCAGCTGAAACCAATGCAAATGCAGCACTGTCCTAAAAAAACGCCCTCAGGATGCACATATGAACAACCACAACAGCGTCATTTGTCAGTAAAATGACGAAAATGAACCCTGATCATTTCTCATTAAATTTCTTAAACTGCTGGTTTGTGGTAAATTCCCCCCAGCTTAGACTAAATGGAATCTTCTCCATGTTAACTTAACAAACTTAGAATTTACTGCTCTGTGAGGTGCAAACACTGAACAAAAACACATGAATTCCAATCTGAGTATTCCTTGAATCAGATATGAACTATGACCAAAATCAGATTTGATTTTTTCAAACTCCTTAAAAAACCTGCTTTACTAACCACTGGAGTTTCCCCTGCTGTAAACACTACTGAATATCTTTATGTCAAACCCATTGAATAATTGGTATGGTTGATGAAAAACAGCAAACTAGTTTCATTTGATGGTGCTCATGTATATGTTGCGGTTTTTATTTGAACTGTTGTGGCTACGCTTGGTGTCCTCAGACCGTCCAAATGGACAGACAGTATTCGGGTTGGAGCAGTGCAGACAGGTGCAGAGCATTAAAGGGGCTCAGTCTATACCCAGCTCAAGTTTATTCAGATGTGTTGTCATGAAAAGATAGAGGCATGGACGTAGCTGCACAGGAATGCATGCAATGAGCCAAACTAATGCCACAGCCACACACAAATACATGCATGTAAATACAGTGCTACGTATACCAACAAACTTACACAACATACACAACATACACGCAAACACACATTAGGAGAACATACAAGGGAATAGCACCATTTTACCTGAGTTTCCTGTGAATGACCTCCAGTATGAAACAGTACACAGGGAAGCGGGACACAATTGTGGCAAGATATAAGCGTGCAACAATTCTACACAGCATTAATTAATCACAAACAATGAAGCTTTGATAAAAGCAGTCCTACTGTGCTCATTTGTTGACAAGACATCTGAAAAAATATAACCCTGTCATAATGTTAACCATGTCGCAAAGTAACTTGATCAACATCTAACTGGGTATTGTGTCCTAGTTATGAAAGTAAACAGGCGGTAAACACTGAGCCTGGTAAATCTACAGCTTAACTTGTCTTGGCAATCAGCCATCAGCCGCAAAATCAAATTTCAACAGCTCCTCCTCTTCTCAACAATCCAATTCCAAGAATAGACGCATTACAACATGCCTACATTATAATCATATTTCATACTGAGCTGCAGGACTGGGAGGTAGACTTTATTTTCAGGTATGTTGTATCTATCTAAGTAGCTACATATATTTGAACATTATTCATTGTTTGTTTTATCATCTCAATCTTTCTGCCCTGAAATTGCTAAATGTAATTTTTACTCCTCCTGGATTTAATTACTCTGTATTTATGATTATCCATGAGTTCTCTAAACAGCCAAGTTGTCTGCACTGACTCAACATTTTTAGTAAGCATTATACATCTGTAAGACAGTGAGCACTTTATTTAAAAAAGTCTTTATACAAAAGTTTCTGACATGTTGCTTATTCGGTATTATCACATTTGTTCACATTTAAACGGTGTAATGACATTAAATATGAATGAATGTTGATTCATGGTAGGTGACCATGATATAAACAGCACAATAAACACTGCACCATGCTGTTAGGAAAGGTTATGTTTCCACTATAATGATCCCTGTGGGAGGATCTCTGCATTTAACTCATCTTAGCTGTTTAGGAACAGATGGTGGCCACAGTGTGGTGCCCAAGAACAAAGTCCAAGTCCACAGTCTTGCGTGTCGTGCCAGGAGCATTATCAGAACACATGTTATCTTATGTTGGGGAAATTGTTGTTAATGTTAATGGATGTGGTGGTTTTGTGACAATCGAGCCCAAAGCCCCTAAGCCATACATAATGTTTGGGGTCAAATTTGACCCATATTGGTGTAAATGTTTCGAACCAAGGAAAGTGGTGGCTTTACAGGGAAATTTTGAACAATCAAAGTATACGCTGTCATGTCTGTGTAGTTTTTTTTTTGGCAAAACTAGATGCAGAATTAAAGATTTCCTTGACACTATTGTATACTGCCTGTGTTTCCACCATACGGATAAAACATTCCCAACCACGAAGGCTCCTGTGCATAGGCACAATAACAAAGCACAGAGGTCACGGAGCACCCCATCACTCTAGATAAGCTCTTGCTCATCTTCACATCGTATGAAGAATCACTATGGTGGACATTGCGATGCAGAACAAATCTGAGCTGCACTCTGCTCTGATAGATGGTAAGGACAGATCTTAATGGCAGATGTAAATATTATCTTTTTGACTCTGATCCTGATCAATCCCAAGTCCCACAGACAGACAATGCAAGGACAAATGACTGAAAAATAAACTTAACATGCTGGAAATGTGTGAATTAAATCACAACCAAAGTTTCTAGGTGCTGGGTACGAATCATGAGGGAACGTCTACATGGTCATACTGTGAAGGTTTAGAATTTGACCAGTATGGACTGGAGTGCAGACAGAGGGAAAGACCCTTAAAAAAGCCAGCACACCCCTGAGACACCTTGAGATCCTCTTTCTGAACAAGGCCTCAAGGGCTTTGGCTGATTAAGAACCGTTTCCATTTGGACTTTGATACACCGCATGCAAAACTGGGCTACACACACACATCCAAGAAGGATTAAATCTAGAAAAATTGGACGTGGTAGAAGATACTTGAGGACGTTTTGCCGCTCATCCACGGGCCTTCTTCAGTTCTGAATAATAAACTGATTGCTTTACATAGCATGGAGGAAATGATGTGTTTGATGCAGATTATTTTTTTAATACTTATTAGCTGTGACAATTTAATGTTAGTAAAGGCAATAACTAACTAGCAAAAAAGGCCAGTTTGTTATGTTAAGCTGCTTCAAAGCTTTGTAAATGTGATCTCAGACTCAGGTCCCAAGAGTAGAGCAGAGGGTCCTAATAGGTCTCCTGTTTTTTTGTAATATATTGGAGTTTATGTAAACACTTTGGCAGTGTCTTAACATTGACAGCTATAGAAATGCATCCATTAAGACTGCCTTTACATTGACCCGATCCCAATCCTTACCTTTCATGTGGCACAGATCGGATATGCATCATGAACGTGTAAGCAAGGAAAAAGCACAAGATTCAGTCCTCATTCACGTGTGGAAATAAATCTGATATGGATTGGATATCTGCCAAGGCGTCTGTCATCTAAGCGGACAGATTGGATATTCCCTGTCATTACGAGTCACACATCATTGAAAGTGCCACAATTATGCATTTTACTGATGTAAATGCACATACACAGGACTCTCCATGCTCTCCGCTGAAAATATGAACAAAAACGGTTATTTCAAGTGTTAAGGAAGTGTAAATGCTGATAACAAATAAGGGTCACTTTTAAAAGTAGATCTAAAAGCAGGCAGTCAAAAAATCGGATACGAGCAACAAATCTGAACGGGGCCTAAAGACCTGTAGAGTAAATGCATCCTAAGACAAACCCATAGTTCCCGAACTACCTTTACAGCTTCAATTTGATCAGTCCTTTATTTCTATAACTTGACTTTAACCTCCATATAATGAGCTGGTCTGGGATCTGCCAGATTATTATGGTTTAAGGGTCTCAAACGTTCAACCAATGCAGCTCTGCACATGCAGGACAATCATGTGGTTTACTCACCGGCTTGCACAGTCATTGTTGAGACACAACAGTAAAGAAACATTGACAGCGGGTTAGGATAAGGAAAGATGACCCAACATGACAGCTTCAACATGTGACGGAGGCATGCAGCCATCTGAACCACTGAGTTGTTCTTGTCATTGCTAGCTACAATTTTATCCATCCTGCTTTAGCAACTTTGACAGTGATCATTTTAATTTGTTTCAGGTTTCTATATGGAGAGAGGCCAGTGTTGGTGTACTTCCACTTCTGGTGGATCCCATCCTGTTCTAAAACCTACCAGAAGAGGAGAGAGGATGTGCTTGTATGACTGCCTCACACTTCTTTTGCCTTACAACAATACTCTGTATTTTTGGGTTGCTAACACAGTTGCCATATTGTTCTGCGAGGTTGCTAGGGTGGTTCCTATGTTTTGTTCACTTGATTGCTACAGGAGTTGCTATGAAGTTCAGGGTGGTTCTTAGGACAGCTGCTATGATATTTGGGGTGTTGGTTTGGTGCTTGGGCTGACTGCAAGGGTAGTATATATGTGTATGTGCGTGTGTTAGTGGATCTCTGTCCATATCTAGATTTCTCTGAATGTGTGCATGTGTGAATGTCATGTCCATGTGAGAAAAGAACTGCATGTGTATGTGTATGTGTGTAAGCACTGATGTCATTTTGAAGGTTGCTTGAAACCTATGAATGACACAAAATAATCAGCACCCGACAGTTGAAGGTTTTGGGAGTGTTGTAAAAGTGGAATAACATTTCTTGACCTAATTTGGCTTTTTACATTTATTTTAAATAACAAAAAAAAAAAGAAAATTTGAATATTTTGAACAGTATGAAAGATGTGAAGATGTGAAAACTCTGCTGTGGTTTTTTTCTACTTTTTTTTTTTTCCGCATCTCAGTTTAAGTATAACAGGAAGGACAGAGCAGAAAGAGGGGTGACAGCACAGGGCACTGGTTGGAACCGAAACTGCGCCACTGTTCAGTGAAACTAACCCTGGAGTGTTTTTGGGGTTGAAATGTATTGGACCAAAACCTGCTGAATGCAAATGTATCTGTGTGAAGTGTCACTTACCACCAGCACATGCTCCAACAGTCCCAGATATCCAGCGGCACATTCATTGCCATAGCGAAGTGCCCTCATCTGAACCTCCTTGCTGACCTCTGGGTGATATGCTGCTTCCTAAAAGGGCAGAAATAAACATATCAATGATAGAGTTATCATGGAATTATTGGACAACTTTTCATATTAAAATGGAACCAGAGAATAACACTTTATAAGGGCCATCTTTCTCTTAAATAGTATGTTTCTCCTGTTTGGATGTAATAAAATGATTAATATTTCTCAAAAACTGTTGACTCCTGAAATTTAATGTTCTCTGCGTGCATGCACATGCACAATTTGCAACACCATTGTGAAAATGTGTTCAGTTAAGAAATATTCTTCAATTGCCAGAAATTTAAAAATGTGACATGAACAACATGACTGAACTTTGACAACTTCAAAGCAAGAGAGACAAAAGATAAGCAAAGAAAAACAAAAATGTTCAGTCACAGTAGCATCTGCTCGTGGAAGCGTGTTTACAAATGTAAGCGAGGACCCTCCTCTATTTGTTCTGTACAACAAAGAATATGTCAAATAAACATACAGGTAGCTTATTAGATAGGATTGATTTTCATTAACTATGAAATTGTGTTCTAAAAAATCAAGCATCCAGCAACAGAATGTGTGATATGATCAGGGATTACTTTTACACGCGTGTTAGGGCTGGGCAATAAGGACACAATTAAGTTTCAAGCATGCTGTTTTGTACCTTGCAAGAGTGCAGCATATCAGCGATGGCCCTTCGGCTAAGGTTAGCTGTGGCAATGATGTCCTCCTGGCGACACGAGTTCCCTGCAGCAACTGCCTTTGCTGTTGCCATAGTTATTCCCTTAGTCATGCGAATAAATTCCTCTGGTGTGGTTGTTTTTGGTGGTGGGTCAGCACTGGTGAAAACCTGTGTGGTGAAGTCAGAAAATTTAGAAATAAATGCAATATAATTGTCAATGTATTGTATGAAAACAATTGTATACTACAGATAATGCTACACAGAAAATGTTTTGTCAGTTAATAAAGATATTTTTTTTATTTATACTTTGAATAAATTCATACAAGCTCCTGGCCAAATTTTCGTAATAAATTCCCTTTGTACAGAGAGGAGAGGTGAGATCCTGTGTAAAATAAAAATAAGATGTGGTCGAGTGTGATAAGTCATGGCCATATGGTAATAATTTGGGGTTTACTGTAAGGTGGGTGTAGTTCATGTCTTCCTGAGTTTACACAAACCTTACTCAGACAAACATTTTCCAAAAAGGACTCACAGCCAACTCCTGTTTGATGTGTTCAATCGTAGCCTCCAAAGCCCTTGTTCCCTTGGTTGCTTCATCCTCCACAGCCTTCACCGTCTTCAGCAGTGATGTTACATTGGTCACCATCACCTAGGGCAACCATGTCAGATGATATATCACTGAGGACTACGATGATAGCATGTCAAAACTGCTAGAAACCACAATCTGGCTGTTGTAACTCAGATTAACTTTAAAATGACAGATAAAGCACAAAAAAAGATGTTAGACAGCTGATGGATCAGCTGACAGTTTGACAGTTTTTGAGTTGATCTGACTTATTTGCCACTACCATTACTAACTAAAGACAGATAAAAAAGAGAGTAAGAGTGTGAGTGGGTGATGACAGCAAGTGAAGATGGTCAGTTTTTAAGAAATTCACTAACTGATCATTTGATGACATTGAACTACTTTACATTAAACTACTACAACTAGAAGAACTGAAAATGAAGACCACTTAAACATGGTAAGCATTATTCTTTCTTTTGCAGACAATACAGAGGTGATAATCATGATACAAAGCGTGAAAATCTAGAAGCAAGAAAATGTTGCTGGTTTGATTCCCTGGACCTGGGAATTATTGTATAACATTTGCTTCCTCAGTGTTAATCAAAGTCAATAATGGATGTTTTGACAGCAGAGTTTATGGAAATAAAAACCCAAGTTGAATATTGTATCTTACCTTTGCAGAGTTCTTTAGGTGGAGCATGCTGGAATCATCATGGGGTTTTCCTGCAGCTGCTTTGGTGGTGCTGATTAGGTTGCCTAGGGCTTTGGCCACATCTTTCACTGCATTGATCAGGACCACCTATGGGGGAGCAGCACAAAATATCTGGCAGTGACTAACACCTTTACCCAATTTGTATTTCTAATAAATTCAGGAACTGTTGCCTACATGTGAGCCAACGGTCCATACCTGAGTTTCTGGGTCATCAGAACCCAGGCTGGCAGCTCCCAATTTCACCACATCAGCGAGCTTAGTGATCGTGGAGACAGAGGACTGGGCAGCCTGGGCCAATTTCTCCTGGCTTGCTGCCGCACCAGACACCAGAAGCTTGGTGTCCTCCACCAATGCTTTGGCTGTCTTCAGGATGCATTCCCTGCACACACAGAAGGCAAGAAGTCACCATCCATTAGTGAGGGTGTTGTACAGTGCAGAGTAAAAGAAAATCAATGCAACCCTTCTAGGAAAACACTGTTATTGTGGCAAGTATTTAAAAAAAACTATTAATCACCCGTCTAATCCCATGACTTTTTTGTCTTTGTCGCAAGATAACTGTAAATGAGGATCTTCTTAAATGGTATTTCAAGATGACATGCAGGTTGAATTATTGTGTATATTATGTACATCTGTTAAAAGTGAATCTTACACTTCAAGTACAGTAAATAACAACGTTTTTCTAAGTTGCTGAAGTTCTACATAGATCTTTTGCTTGCTCACGCGTGGAATGTGATTTTCTTTTTTTTTGAAACCAACAGGCTTGGGATATGGTGGGATTAGTTTCGTTTTGTTTACCTGTGATCAGCGAATGTCTCTGTATTCTCTCTGTTGAGAGTTCCAGCAGTGGCAAACATGATGGTGGTATCAAGATCAGCAACAATGCCAGATACAGCACTGGCTGCTGTGATGCAGGCCTGGGTGCCCCGGTTACCAGCCTGAAGGGATGCTAACACATGGGATACCTGCATGAATAAGAGTAAATAAATGAGGTTAGATCACAACATATAAACTGCAAAGTATCAAACAATTCAAACTACATCTTCTTCAGCACAGTCTTCTCTTGATTGGATTTAAAACAGGAGTATAAAAAGAATCACACAAATGAAAATAGTAAAAACACAACAACATCAGCGAAATATGTCAGGAAAATAAATAAAGAAATGTAATAAATAAATATAGCCTGTAAAAAATCCATTCCCCAAAGTGTTCTGGGTGGTTAAACCTGGTTAAGAAGTGGTTAGTTGTAGTCTGACCTTCTCAGAGACTTTGCGGGCACCTTCAATCAGCTCCTTCTTCGTGAAGGAGTCATTGGGGCTGCACTGCAGAGCACCAGCTTTGGTCACCAGGCCTGTGCAGCTGAAACCCAGCTCCCTGACCTGCTTCTTGATGTGAGAACCAATCTGGAAACACACATGTCCAATTAAAATTCAAAATATTGTAGATGGCTGTGCACAGAATGTTTGATGTCATGTCATTCAGTGGGGGCGAAGCTGAAATATTTACTTCTTCATTCTCTGCAGTGATGGCAGCATATTTGGCCTCATCTGCAAGATTTCCAAACTCATTGGTCAGCTGGTTGGCCAGCCCACCAAGATCATCAGGGTTAGTGTTGGACTTTGTAACCTGAAGAAAAGCAAGCACGTTATTGGAGTTCTAACAACAAGCAAGTGTAACTGGGTTGATTACTTTTACAAAGCGGAATCAGAACATAAATTGATGCACATTTCACAATAAATTTCAGGTAAATTACCATCTCCTGCACTGTGACAGCAATAGCCTTAGCGGTCTTAACCATGGTTGTCTGGTAATCAACAAAGGTGCCTTCAGGTTCAAGTCCTGGCGTGTCCTCCATCTTATTGATGGCGTCGTTGATGGAGTCGACCATGCCTCCCACAGCACCTGCTGCACTGGCTGCCTCAGCCAATGTGGCACCCAGGTCGTCTACTGCTTCTTTCATCATTTGCACCGACTCCTCCAAGGCCTCCTGCATGTGTGCTGCCTGGGGGCAGGAACAAAGATGAAACTGAAATAACCAGCCTGTACACAGGGTTCTGTCTACTACTCCATACCTTGCATGCCAGTTTTGGCAGCACTGACTTGTAGTGGGGTTATAGTGGGTTGCAATGCTCATTCAAAGCATGGCAATGGCAACTGAGGGTGTGAGCCGAAGCATGTTCATATATCGGACTGGATGTACACACAGATGAGTGAAATGTATGAGACTAAAGCCTGAATAAAATGCGGAGAATTCCTGATCTGCTTTGGATTGAGTTTAAATATTTTCCGGTGAACTCCCCTTCCCTCTAGTTGTCTGTGTTTCTCCTGTTTGATGAGCTACTTCTTTGTGTTACACCAAACCTGACTTGTAAATCACTTTGAATATAAATGTCTCCCACACATCTCGATGGCTCTTGGCTCCACCTGGAGTCATTTACGTCTTGCTCAAGATACATAAAACAGAAACCGTTTCCTTATGTTACAGTGTAACACAACGTGTGTTCTGTTAAACCTACAGGAAATGGGATCAAAATACACGTTGGTTCACTGGACCAGATAATTTTGCCTCTCTGAAGGAATTTTATAGGTATAACATACCTTGGGGTTTCCTCCAGCCTCCTTGGCAGTGTATAGCATCTGAAGTGCTGACTCTGTCAGAGTTTTTGTCTGATCTAACACAGCCATTTGCTGTTGGCTGCTGACAATCTTGGACGCCGTGCCAATAGCTGCCATGATCAGGGGCTCGAAGTAACTTGCCATCTGAGACACCTGTTCAAGGATGAAGGGAAGAAAGGTAGGGAGGAGAATGGTAAATCTATGCTGTGCAGACATGAGGACAATGTAAAAAAGCATCTCTGTTGAACATTCTGTCTGGAAGTTTCAACCCATGTTTGTGTAGCTTTAGCCAACTTTCTGTTATCTCATCACATGAGCTTTGTTTTAGTGTGTCCGATATTTTACCTTATGGCCAAGATGGGAGGCCTCAGACCGAGCAGCAACCGCAACAGGCTCAATCAAATTACTGATCTCATGGACTGACACAGCCATCTGCTCATGGAGAGCCTGCGAAACACAAAAAAACATCAATCAAACACAGAGCTCCCTTCTGTTGATTTCAAAATAGAAATGTGAAGAGGTTAACTTTCTTATTCTGAATGCCACTTTAACTATGCAGACGATTTTGTAACTTATGTCTTTAATGGTCAATTGGTAGTTCATCATAATGGCAGTAAGGATCTATTTAGATTTTTTGAGTTTAGATTTTGAGCCAATGTGATGTTTCAAAAAGTTGTGAAAACCTCTAGAAAATCTTTGGAAATGGTCAGCTAGAAGACATATTTATGCAAACAGATTTATCTTAAACATAAACATGGCTGAGACGTGTGGTAACGGTTAAGAGGTACAGCTCTACTCACAAACACATCACTGTGTCTGTGTGTGTGTTTACCTCCATGGAGATGTCATCTCGCGGCGTTAGCTGCTGGCTTATGGCAGCCAAAGACGCCTGGTCGACCTCACGGATACAGCCGTTCAACACCTCAATTGCATCATCACATTCTCTCTGACCAGGCGCCTTTTCTCTGCACAAAACAAGGATTTAAAGTTTTTGATGCTTACTAAACTAATAGAACATAAAAGCATTCCAGCAGATTAAAAATAAAACCTGTTTTAATTTGATGGTGTTTGGTGAATTTTCACCGTACTTTTTGATCATAACAAATTCAACCGAGTCTTTAATGTTCTGATGTAACACAGTAATCAATATGTGATACGTAGAGATCTGTTCGTATTGCTCCATGTATACGTTTATAATTGTGGATTTTTATGTCTCCATATATCTAAGATCCCCAAATGTGAGCATGCAGTGTCTAACCAAGTATACCTCATATTGGTGATCAGTTTCTTGATTGAGTCAGACACAGTCCTGGAGTGTCCTGCTAGCACTGACCACTTGGGGGGGTCTTTGGGATTGACTGCCAGGGAACGAGCAGTCTGGATTAGCCCAGTTGAACTCTCCAACATAGTCTTTGCTGCAGCCACAATTGGCTCCATTGCCGCGTGACCCTGAGGATGGTAATAGGGGAGAATGAATCAAACTGAAACTGAGTCTTGAAGAGATGGAAATGATCTCACAGAGATCAGAAACAGAGACGCATAGAAGTAATCCTTGCTTTCAAGCTATTTGTTAACCACATGGTGTGAAGAAAATTCTACAGTTAAATATTAAAATGAACACATTTGTTCTGAAGAAAATCTTTGGAGCATCATTTTAAAGCCAAATTTAACATACTTAGAATTGTATTTAAATTAGATTCTCAATCACTCTCGAGCAAGTGTGGAAATACAATACCATAACCATGGGAAATTGATAAACTTGATCTGAGGTCTATTCATACACAGTATTATCAGACTGCAACAGGTAAAAGTAACTTCCTACAGTTGAATGAATGTGTGCTTGTATTTGATGTTCTGATTATTAAAAAGAAAATACCAAATGAAAAGTCATCACATCAGTAAACTGTTTGAGAGGAGGAAGATGATTTACCTCAGGGCTGATCTGGGCAGGAATGCTGGCAAACTCTGGGTTGGACGCAAAGGCTGTCAAGTTGTCCACAGCTTCTATCAAAGGACCAGTGGCCGCCTTACACTTCTCTCTGTTCTCCTGATTAAACGCCCCATCTAATGCCTGCACAGGGTGGATTCCATTATTTTCAGTACTTCATCCGCAGAAATTAGATCAACAGATCAGTGATCATCTTTAACATCCATTTCATCGGCATGTCAAAAGTGCTTTTCACTTGACACATATTCCTGGGCCATAACCAAGGATGGACAAAAAAAATGAAAAGCCAAGACATGAACTTTGTATTTGCGGTAGCTGTGAGATAACGCTGACACCTAAAACTTAATTCAAATAGAACTCCAGAGTAGGGTTATCGTTAACGTTTCAATGTTAGCCACAAAAACACAGGGGTTTCATCCATTAGTGTCCATGAGGGATGTCGGTGGATGTGGGACAAGGAATGCAACTGTGGAAATCCCTTAGATCGGACATTTGGTTTGATTGAACATTTGAGCATTTTTGGGGATTTTCTGTTTTGCACTGATAATGATTCTAAAAGAATTGCTACAAACCTTTATGGACTTCACCAAGTTGGCTGTGGTGTTGGCCACCTCTTTGGCTGATTGGACAAACTGCCTCTTGGCAACCGGGTTGGGAGTTTTTGAAGAGGCCAAGCGGCAAGCATTACACAACGCAGAGGTGTGTTTGGCTACAATGGTGGCAGCAGAGAGCACCTACACAATGTAAACAGTGCACAAAGGTGATTAAACAAGACTGTATTCAACTCTACAATGACTCGCCAACCACAGAGAAGTAGATTATGAAAGAAATCTTTATTGTAATGACTGAGTGAGTTTATGGGTACCTGGGACTGGGTGCAGGCTGGGTCCACCAGGTTTTGGCAGGCCATCTGAATGGATTGATTAGCCCGGGCAAACTGGGAAGGGTCAACCAGGCCCTTCTGACCAGCAGAACTGTTGGGGTCTGATACTCCAACCAGATAGGCAGCCTAGAGGCATTAATAAATTGGTTAGTGTAAGACAATCAACATAGATTTGGTAAGGAGCCTACATATTACATAATTACATAATTCTACATGTAAACTTTATAGACAGTAGCTGGAGTCTAGTGTAAGTTTTATAGTATGTTCATTCATTCATTCGTGCTCCATTTGTCTGTGATCTGGTTGTTATTCATAAAACAAATTCCAATAAAACATTTGCTTTTACCTGTGCAGCTGCTTCTGTCAAGCCACAGAGGGCTTTGGAGCCATCACTGACTGAATCACCAAACTCAGGTAGGTTGGAGTTCTTGGCATTGTGGGAAATCCCTGCCATGGACTCACCAAGCACCTATCAACAGAACACAAAATATTCAGTGTCAAGGTAAAAAGGCCAAATTAATAAACAATTTGCTGTATTTACTGGGGTTGTATTGATGTTTTGGCCCACCAAAGGAGAAATGCAGCACCAATGAAAATCACGTTTCAGTTAATGCATTTTGTATTATAATGTATTTTGGGCATTCATTCAAACATAGATTACAACTGGGAGAGAGAGAGAGAGGGGACAGATAAATGGTTTCATCAATGTCAGTGAAGACACAGATCTTCTTTCCCCATTCTTTCTCCATCTAATTTCTTAGGTACTATTAATCAAAACAAGAAGGGATGAGAACTGAAGTGAACTTGACAAAGTCACGTAAAAAAAACAACAAACAAGCTCTTGCCGTGGTGTTTATTCTACCTTGGAGTTCTCCATGACGCTATCGATGCAGTCAAAGTATGAGAGTTCATTGGTTGCTTCAGTCGGGTTCTCCAGCATCCCTCTCACCGACTGCAGAGAGAGCATACATTGAGAACACACACACACTTTAACAGAACACAGAGCAACTGCAGATCTCACTTGAACTGCCCACAGTCCACAGCAATGGACCCTTTCCACACAAGGTCACAGCTCATCTCTAATATCTTGTCTCAGTGCTCCACTAGCAAGGTAATGTTTGCTTATCTTCCATAGTATAAGCTGCATTATCAAAATTACATAGTGAAGAAAAATTGTCTTGATTCACAGGGGTGGTGTAGGCGTTATTCAGAGTTGAGCTGTGCAGCACATTCAGGATATTTAAATCAGCAAGGATCGTCTCAAGGAACTAACAATTACAAACATAAAAAGCAAAAACTAGTGTTTTTGGCACTAGTTTGGCACAACATATTAATATTTATAATCATTTTGAATAATGGGGGCAGAACAGGAACCAAAGAAAAGAGAGGGGACAGTGAAAATATAAACAATTGTTGGATGAAATTATTGATTTTCTTTACCTCCAACTCTCTGAGCGCATTGTCACACTCCTTCTGACCTGGAGCCTGCTGAGTGCACATGGTGATGAGCTGGTTAATACTGTCTGTAACTGCCCTGTGGACACAAAGAAACAGAGATATCAACACAGTGGCTGAAAAGTAATATTTAAAAATATTTTTGCTATATTTTAACCTTTAAAGGACAAAAGTATCACTTCCTAGTGTCCCTCTGCAATCTTTAAGCACAACATATTGTAGTGATATGATATTTCTAATTGATATGATCATTTATAAAAAGGCACTCATGTTTTCTTGGGGTAGGTACATTTTTGTTGGGTTAAACTAAACTCAGTTAAAAAGGTAGAAATACAGCTGGCAAATACAAAGGGTCATGCTAATCGAGTGATGTCATTTGACATCCCAGCGGTTTCAGTTTTGGGCGTAGCTGCAACATAACACTGGAAACGAGCATCAGTGGACTGAGGATGAAATCAAAACCTTTCAGAGTTTCATTCGGGAAAAAAAAGGAACTGTAACATTCGACTGAAAACTGTAACAGATCCCTGGATTTAGGAAGTAAGGAGCAGCTGTTCCCTTCCTACCTCAGGTCATCACTGTACCCACCTATTGGTGTTTAACAATAAGACACTAAAATGTAATTTTTTAATTTATCTGCCTTAGTGTGGATGAGGCTAGAGTCCTCTTTCGGCACCAGAGGCTGAACGTAATGATGCATGTCAATTCCAAAGTTGTTAGTAACTACTGCTATGGAGAAGTAAAGCAAACTCCCTACTGCTTTCTGATCGTGCTCTGAGGGCTGATGCAGAAAATCACTGAAATGTCTTCACTTTCTATTGAAAATGCAGTCTTATTCAGTTTCTTTTGCAATATTTTAAACATATGCTTCAACTTTATTTGAAATCTGGATACCACAGCAGCTCAAGAATATATATATCCGTATGATTGAGAATAATTTCAAACATCAATACACTTTGATTGTCTTTTGTTGTTGAACTCTTATACGAACCGTTCTTATTAACATAACAGGTTTCTTCTAGCAGTGTTTCATTATCACTAACAGACGGTAATTGGTTTGTGTCAATGCACGAGTGTAAATTTAGTAAATGAACCAGATGATGTTGAACCGTACCGAGCAGCAGCAGCCAGCTGGTTTTTGAGGTTAGGGGAGCTCGGGTCAGTGGAGAGGGCTTTGGCTGACAGCAGCAGTTTGCTGGAGGACATAGAGATGGTCTTCAGGTTGGACACTACCTGTGTCTGGTCCTCTTTAGACTGGAGAGAAGAGGAAGAACTTAGAGAAAGAAACTCTGCCTTTGATCCACATACAACTTCTTTAAAAAAATAATTTGACAACGATGCGAGATTACATACATACATACATACATACATACATAGCATTGAACGCAATTTTTTGTGTGTAATGTATTTTCAATAAAAATTATTTGTTTTTTTTTATTGACATTTGTAGATATCACAAGCTGTAGGCTAAAGGTATTTTTCCATTCTCATTTTGGTCCTCACACCTTTTCTCTAGATGTCAAACAATTTTGAAATGGATTGATGGATGAAATTGTAAATGGTGCACTATTTTAGTCAAATGTACAGATCTGAGTGTCTACACAGGGTAACTAATCTGCATCACTACAGCAAAAAACCAGTGTGAACTTGTTGGGCTAACCTGTGACGTTCCAGCCATGTCAACGCCGGCCTCCAAGAAGTTGCTGAAGTCCTGTCCAAACTTGCTGGTGGACCTAGCCAAGTCCTGGGTAGTCCCTCTGGATGCCTGGACCACCTCATTGGCTGACTGGTTCAAATTAGCTGCCACATCATTTAGTTGAGCCTGAACCTCCTGGAAGCTTTTACCACTGGATGGGAACTAAAAAGGAAAGAAAAGACCCATTAGGCTCAATTAACCACTGCAATCAAAGTTAAATTCAAAGTATTAATTCATCAACAGCTGCAAACTCCATTACTGTCTAAATACTGACAATAATAAGTTACATTTTAATGCTACACATTAATATTCCTTTTATCAAACTAGATCTTTCATGACTACGTGCAGAATGGCACAGACTTTTATGCACTGACTCATACCTCTTTGCTGCTGATACTTCAGTATACAAAAAAATGTGTGCATGTTTTTTAGGAAGGACTGTTTCAAAGAGAGAAAGATAAAAAAATAGCAAGAAATAAACAAATAAACAATGCATGAACGCATGAAAGGATGTACTCACTGAATCAGCCAGCAGCCTCTTGCTGGCTTCTCCCACAGTGCGAATGGCATTATCAACATCTCTCTGTCCTGGAAGGCAGTTCACACATCGGTTCAGGGACTGAGACACTGCCTTAGCCACCTACATACACACAGAGACAGACAGACATGTGTGTACACACATAAGGAAACTGATTATTTGCGATTCACGCTTCTGTATGTTGCTCTTCACAGTACTCAGCAATTATCTGAAGCGTAAACATCACACACATTGAGATGTCACACATGAAAAATGTCCCAAGAATGAGTTACAACAAACAAAAACACTAATTTCATCCTTTCTGGTGTTATGTACATAGACATTAGTAAAGCCCATACAGTTCTCTTTTTCTATCATTTTCAAACTGACCTGGGCCAGCCTCTGCTGACTCTCTGCATCTCCGGGTTTCGCGATTGCCCTCTTTGTTTCCTCAATCAGGTTGGCTGATTTGTCCATGGCATCAGCAGCACACTCCAACATGGCACTGCGGGCTGGTAACTCATCTGTGGTGGCAGCAACCCCTCTAGCACCTGAGGCTAGGGACTTCAGGGCCTGGGCGACGTCTCGGGCCGCCATGCCTGGGACCAACAGGAGTTTGGTAAGGGGAGGGTATAAAAAGATGATTTGTAATTGCAATGATTTAGGGGCGACAGTGTGAACTGTCAGTGTCACTGACAGTGTGAGCTACGGCAAATGACAAGTGACTACTAGCTCATACATTTTTGACTGCTGCTTTATTACCTTTACAAAGAGACTTTTTAATTCGAACCATGTAGCTGCTCAATCATCCATCCTGCAGTCATTCATCATTTATCATCTTTTTTTTTTTTATTATTTTTCATTGAATTT